>RJWM01008008.1:0-74939 GCA_004363535.1 Dasyprocta punctata | reverse complement strand
TTCTGAAATTATTTTAGATTTATAGTCACATTGCAGGGTAGCTCAGAGAATTCCTGCATTTCTTTCCCCCAGTTTCTCTTAACATACAGCCTTAATACATTTGTTAAAACTGTTAAATTAACCGTGGCACATTGACTCACACCTCAACTACAGGCTTTTAATCACCAGGTATTCCACTACAGTCCTCTTTCTGATCTAGAACCCAGTCCAAAATCCTGCACTGCCTTTAGTTGTCCTATCTCCTTAGTGTCCTCTGTTCTGTAACAGTCTCTCAATCTGGCCTTATTTTTCATAGACTTGACAGTTTTGGGGGTCCTGGTTAGATATTTTTGTAGACTGTGACTCCATTTAAGTTTGTCTGATGCTTTTTCATGATTTGAGTTAGGGATTTTTTTTTTTCTTCTTTTAGGGCGGGACAGTGAGAAAAGCTTAAAAAGTGCTGCTGTTTTTTCTGTTTTCCTCATGAATGAAACAAGTTATTTTCTCCTGCTGAGGTCAGGGATGGCTGGTGGAGAGGTATGGTTAACTGGTCCTCCTGGTTAGCACGGACATTCCAGGAATTCTTTTCCTGCATTAGAGAAACCCTTTGGTAGTTTTTGATTGTGTTGCCCGATCGATCGTGTGGCCTTAGGCTGGCCTTGGCCTTTAGGGCTCAAGGGACCCTCCTGCTTCAGTCTCCAGGTGGTGGGGTTACAGGCACACACCCTGCTTTACTCAGTCTTCCCTCGAGGAATCTCAAGCAAATGGCCGAGCTCTAAAACAGGTGAATCTTATTTCACCTTTACTTGCAACGTAAGTATCTGCTAACACTTTCAGAAAGGGGACAAAGGCTATATCAAGCAAGCCATAATTAAGAGCAACTTCAAAAGTTATTAAATGTCACTGAGTAATCACCATCAATGAAAATGATATAATTTTTTAAACATCAATTTATTTTTATTTTATTTTATTTTATTTTATTTTATTTTATTTGTACCGGAGATGGAACTCACAACCTCACACCTGCCAGGCAGAGACTTAAGCCACTGAGCTAAATCCCCAGTCCTAAACATCATTTTAATATGTTAAGAATTCATTTAACAGCTGGGCATGGTGGCGCATGCCTTTAATCCCAGCACTCGGGAGGCTGAGGTAGGAGGAGCATTGTGAGTTCGAGGCCGGCTTGGGCTGCAACAAGAGCGCAAGATCAGCCTGAGCTACATAGTGAGACCCTGCCTCAAAAAACCAGGGCTGGGAGTTTGGCTCAGTGACTTAAGCACCTGTCTGACAAGTGCGAGATTGTGAGTTCAATCCCCGGTGCTGCCAAAAAAAAAAAAAAAAAATTCATTTAACCTGCCAATAATTAATAAATATATTGTTTAGTTCACATGGATGTTTCTTGCTTCTTTTTTGGTTTTTGTTTTCCCGCCTCCAATTCTTACCTGACTCTAAATTTTTAATATGTTGCATCCATACCAAGTGCAAGCTTTGGTTTATGACACAGACCAGTAGCACAGGTATTACTAATTATCTAGCATGTTAGTGACCTTATCCTGACATTAAGAAAAGCATATGGGGACATATACAGAGTACTGCAGGGGCTTTGGAGCTAAAATGCCCGATGCTGTTCTTTTGTGTCTGACGGGTGCAGATTTAGCAGCATGTGGTCTCCAGACATTAGGACAGTAGCTGCTCCCTGCTCAGCTTACAATTGCTTCGCCCTCCTGGTATTTGCAGACTTTTGCAGGGACTGCTCACAAGGTCTTGGCCACAGTGCATTCATTTCTTGCACTTTATTACCATCACATCTGATTCCAATTTGCTACCAAATTGAGTTTCCAGTTCCGAGTCTGACATTCCAGCCGTCAGGTGGATTAGCTCCTTCAGCTTGGGTAGTGCAGTGGCTTCAGGTCAGCTGTTGGCAGTAGCCGATTAAGTGTCCGGTGCGCCTCAGCTTTGGGATCTTGGCTGCTGCCCCATGGAGCCAGAGGACCAGGTTACCACCATAACCCTTCTCCTTGTTTAGTACTCATAATTCTAGACCTATTGGAAATACTTGTGATTAAAAGCAAAGTGGGTTTTTATCCCTTATCTTGTTATTTCAGCAGGCTTTTTTCTTTTTTTTTCTTTTTTTTTTTTTTTCTCAGAGCAAAGCCATCGGTTTATGATCAGGTCATGTGGGGGGTATGATTGATTGAACTACACTATTTGGGCCATTCATTTGAGGCTTTTTCCCTCTTAAATCTTCCTACGATCTATTTGCATGTATAGTTGAAATAACACTTGGTTTATCACCAGTAATACTTGCTTGACCACTTTTTCGTTATTAATAATACTTCAGGTCTCTTCTATTCTGTCATCAAATCAGCTTATTGGACAGAGCAGGATTACGTGTTTAGGCTCTAACTAAACCTAAAGAAACAATCTGGTCTAGGGAGTGCTCTCATTCATTCATTTTCTTCTCCCTCTCCTTCTTTCTTCCCCTTTCTTCCCTCCTCACTCCTCAACCTCTACTTCTAGCTCTTTTTTTAAAGCCGAATGCAAAACTAATTTTTGTATCTGCATTTCAGCTCCTAAGAGGAACAGTCTTGGTTAAAGACCATTTTCTTGTCATTAGGGCCTTTAGCAAATGAAGGTATATTTATGTTTCAGAATCAGGGAGCCAAGTTCAGCAAATGGTATAATTTCTTGTGAATAATCAAGGCTTCAAGAAAAAAGCAAAACCACGCAACAACAACAGCAACAACGAATTAAAGCATTCACCATGCAACCTTATAAGTCCTAAAAAGAAAATGTTAGCTATCAGGGGAAAGAAGATCCTTCCTTCCTAGAGTCATTGATTCTTGCTGTGAGACAGTGATTGGATTAATACAGCTCACTATGGAAACTTACCTGCCAGCTAATGGGAACAGCAGCCTATGTTTAAAGCCCATGTCACAGCTTCCTGTTCTCTGCTCAGATCCTCTCCAGGTCATTTTCGTAGCTGTGCTAGAGTGAGCCACACTGTTTGGACGTGCTGTCTGAAGCTGCTGCTGCCACAAACAGTTCAGGATCCAGTATCAATAGGGAACAGGAGAGGTGAATTGGAAGCCGAAGAGAAACGCCTTTCAAAAGAGAATGCTCGGACTCCTGGAAAACAAAAAGTAAATGAGAGTTCTAAGAATGAAAAAACTAAATTTAGCTGAATCTTCTGAATTTATACTGCACTTCATTTTGAGATTAAGTGACCAGATGACTCATGGCTTCCTATTTTTTTAATTATCGTCATCAAGTAATCACTCTTGAGTATCCAGGCTTCTGAAAAGTTCATCAGTAGGTGGAGGTATATTTGAATCTGTTTTTCTTTGATTGACTTTTTGGTTGGTTTGCTTGGTTTATTACTTAGTCTGCCCTCTCCACCCATAGCCTCTCTCTGAACAGATAACGATCTTAAGGTATGAAAGCATCTTTTTAAAACTGTGAAACACTCTGGTAATTGTTGTGGTTGGCTGGTTCCCTTTTAGAGATTCATTAACCTGCTTTGAAATATTCTCAGTGATAAATCACATTTGTTTTGAGAAATAATACCAGAAGGAAACCTTCTGCACATCCTTTTGAAAATAATAAGGCATAATATTTGGTATGGATAACATTTTGCATGAATTTCCTCTGTTTGAGAGTAAGAAGCCTGATTTAATTGCCTTTTTTGATTTTACTTAATTATAATCTTGCAAAATTTCTCCTACTCCTTGTATCTATTTCTTGTTTAGAAAGTCCTTTGGTTCCTCAGATTGTCCTTATGCTCAATTATAGGGCTGTGGAACTCAGTATGTTACTGTAATTGCTTTGGGAGGATTGCTATTTTTTGGTGCCCCAGAATTCAGATAAACTGTATTCGTACCTTAAACACAGTGCCAAGAGAACAGCATAAGCAAGGATCCAGTCTAAAATTACAGCACAGAAGTCTTTTTAGTATAGAAAACACCAGACCAAGCGTAATGAAGGATGGTACACTTTATGTTATCTGCTTGGTATCCTGTAGTCTAAGGTTAATGTAGCATCTCCTATATGTGTTTTTTTCTCTTTCTCTTGCAGAAGGAGCTGAGTCTGCCCCGAAGAGGAAGTCTGTAAGTAGTATTATTTTGTTCCTTTTTTTGTTTTTGTGCCATTGGTGATTATGCTCTTACTCATTAGGCTTCAATGGTGATTGAAGATTAATGTTAACAGGATTAAGAAAACAAAAAGCAACGATTTATAGAAGTCAAATAGTAATGATTTTGCTATAATTTCTAAGGTTTATTCCTCACGGACAGTGTAAATCAACATGCATATTTATTCATGGGAAGATCTTAATTTTTAAAACTTCCATTATACAACCAAGCAAAAAACATTATTTGATCTGCAGATAGTATAAATTGATCTGAATTGGGAATTAGTGCTCGTATATTCTGGAAATCTTTATACTATGGATTTTATACAGAGTCAATTATGTACTTTTGCATTTGAATTGGTAAAGGCTTTGAGTCAACTGAACTTCATACTATTAGATCTAGAGCTTATTGAACTGATTCATGTAATGCTTTTGTATTAACAGATTTATGAAACTGACTTGATTTCTTTATACTGTGGTTAAGCCTTTTATTTTTAATGCCAATAATATATTTGGATAAATTATAGGGTTTTTCCATTAAAAATTTGCAGAATGAAATTAAATGCCCTTAATGTTCTGCTACATTTAGAGTAGATTTGTTATCAACTATTACTATGTCAGAGCTGATCTAGAAGTATTTGGATTTGATGTCCAGTTTATGTTAAAGACAATTGTGGATAGGGCCTTTCCATTTTTTAAAAAAATTAATATAGTATTTAAGATAAGATTTTTCAAGTCTCATGGTGGTCAATTAGAAAAACATAAGGTGACTTTTGAAAGATCCTGAAGTTTAGAAAATTCTGGCTTTTATATCTAAACTTCATCAGCCATTACTATTTTGCTACTATTTTGTTTCTTACTTAAAAATGAAAATTTAGGCTGCCAGTCGGACACCGTGTCATTATTCTTGGAAAATGTGCCTAGATATATTGTCAGTAGCCCCCAGCTTCTACTTCTGTGTTCTAGAGCTGAGTCACCTGACAGTTTGCACTGGGTAATGCCCTTAGAATAAAATACCTTTGTTTTTCTGCATCACAATTAAAACTCCCTTTCCTCATCTTGGAAGAGTTTAAACTTTGAATAGTTCCCATGCTAATGAGAACTCAGAAATGAGAAAATAAAGATAAAATTATATGAAATATCTTTATAGGAAAAATTATATTTTTATTTACAGTTTTACTTAGGGTCAGACTTTGGTTTTAGCCTAATAGATTACTCTAGGGTTTATTGGAGTATGTTCAATAATTATTATAAAGATAATGCTAACTAGAATATTAAATTCCTTATGTCTACTTAACAACCATTCACCTTTTCTAGTTAAGTCTCAATTCTGTTAATGTCAGCTGGTAGCTCTAAGTTTATGAGACAATCTATGATAAAGAAAATATTTAAATTCCTCTGACAGAATGTAATCTTTAATGAGAAAGAGTAATGACATAAGTCTTTTAGAGCCCATACTTTCAATACATAGTAACACAAAGGATTTTATGAGTCACTTAAAATCTCCTGCCTAATAAAAATTGGTTGGTGGTTCAGTTTATAGAACAAAACCCACTGCGTGTCAACGTAAAGCTACCTTTCTTGGTGCATTTTTTAAAATTACTGTTTCCATGTGAAACAACCCCCAAGTAAACATGCTACTTTGAATTGTCTGTTACATACAAATATACCTCAAACAATTAATGACGCCTGATCCAGCTGTTCTGGAACCTGTGCCACTCAGCGTTTTCAGTGAACACAGCACAGAGGACCAGTTACAGCTTTTCTCACGAGAGCTTCGTTTATGATGTTGAGAAAAAGAAATACTTTCCAAAATAAATGCTAGAATGATTTTAATACAAATGTGATGAGGATGAGCACAAATGCATCTTTATTAGATATTGGTGCTAGCCACTATCATGGTACCTGATTGTTAAATCTGGGAACAATTTCTCAGCTTACTTTATTTTATTTTATTTTATTTTATTTTATTTTTTGAGACAGGGTCTTGCTGCGTAGTTTAGGCTGGCCTTGAACTCCCTATGTGGCCCAGGCAGGCCTCCAACTCTCAGTAATCCTTCTGCCTCAGCCTCCCAAGTGCTGGAATTACAGGTGTGTGCCACCACACTTGGCTTCTCAGCTTATTTACAGCATAGGTGCCACCTACATCGATGCTTTCAAATTATTCTATGCCTTCTAGACAGACTGACAACTGGGGCCCACTGCTTTGCTGAATCCTTTTTCTCCCAGGTTAATAGGGAGCACCTGCACATAGTCACATGCTGTAGTCCCCATCATCTTGGGTTAGGACAATGTGATTGGGCTTTTCACGAGAGTGTGTGGCCCTTTAGCGAGGCTGTGCTTTTGGAAGAAGGCACCTTATTTTGATACAGATGCTGTTTCTAATTTCTGTGTCGTGAAGGATAATATTTTAAAATTGTATTTTCATCATTTGAACACATAGGTTTTGTCAGTTTTGTTTAAAATTTTTAATAAGCTTAAAGATAATTTTGATATCCACAATCATACATTCTATTTAAATTAAAGCTTTTACAAATAAAAGAACACAGAAAATACCTATTTTAAAGTAAAGGCATTACAAAGTAAACTGTATTCTGTCTGGAAAAAAATATAATCTTTGTCCCCCAATGTGCAATTTACAGTCATTCTGAATTAAATAGCATGAAGACTCCCTTGTTTCCTATACATGTTAAAAGGTTGAAAAGGCAGTGATGATGACTGTTTTTATAGTGTGAGAGGCGGTAGACAAGTTAAGGCAAATGCTTTCTGGGCAAGATGTTACTTGAAAACCAAGTAGCTTCATATCAGTTTACCCCGGGATTTCCTGTCATTTATCTTCTTTAAGGCCCCAGTTCTTATCTGCTCCCTGTACTTAGATTTCAGTTTCTGTTTTTGTCCATTGAAAGAGTAGCCACTTACCAAAGTTTTTAACTCCCAATTCTTTGAGCATTTCCCTTCTCATTCTTCTTGGAACTGAAGTTATCAATTCTATGCTCTTCCCCTTCGCCCAGCTATCTGTTCACATCATCACACAGCAAACTAAAGAAGTACTACACTGTAGGTAAAATGACTAAAGTAGTGTGTATAGTAATGAGAATAATTATCAAAAGTAGAATGAGCCTCATATTCCAGTAGCAAGATAGCATTTGCATTATGAAATTTAAAAATACATGAAAGCATATATTGTGTTGTTTCTGAAAAACATTTGTAATAAAAGTGTAAAAGTGTGGATGGGAAGCAAGTTTATGATAAAGTTAACTTGCTAGTTCGGGGAATGTTAGAGATGGGATTTGGGCGGCTTTCAGATTAAAAGTGTCCACAGTCTTGAAATATTCTTCTTGGAAATCTCAGTGATTGTATGAAAGTAGAATCCAAACTGTTTTAACCAAGTATGCACAGGAAAAATTATACAAAAATACAAATTATATGAAAGACTCTTGCAGTATAAGAGAATATATTGTACTTGTGTTTTGTTTTGAGAGGAGTCTGTTTGTGGGTTGTGTGTGCACTGGGGAAGACTGACCCATATGAGTGTAATTTTTCAATAATTGGAAGATCTGCTACGGCAGGCACCTATTGGTTAATGCTAAGCATCATAGAAAAGAAACTGCATTGTTTTGCTACTCTTGAAATGCCTTACTATATACTACCTTGAGGGTACAGAAGGAGACAGAGGAGATCATTGCAGATATAATGGCATATTATAATATTTAGCTTCACAACTGGATTCGTTGCTTCAGATTTTTAACCTGTTTTGAGGGATGCTGCTCTGCCTGACTAGCGACTGACCAGCAAGGTGACTTACCCAGTGTGGCTTTTTGCAGGAAGGAACAAGGCTGTTGCCCCTGCTGGCCAGGGAGCCTCCAGCCAAGTGCATGTGCCCCGCCTTGTTTCTCCAGCTGACTGCTGAGGCCACTGCCCTGGCAGACACAGTGACCGTGTGGCCGGGCAGCACATGCGCAGTCCTTTGTGACTTCAGTGCAGTGTGAGACTCACAGACTATTGACCTGATTTTGATTTTGATTTTGTTAAAAACTCATCTGAACAGCTGTATGTATAAAAGTACACTAGTTTTGTGGGTCCCTTATTGAGGCATCACGGATACTTGGAACTCACATCCTGAAATAACTTTTTTCAGTGGAAAACGTTCTGGGAGGAGTTTTCTTTTAGGCAAAGGAAGTGGAAAAACTGAAGATGTCCAAAACTGAGTTAATGGATGGTTCCGAACAAAACCAAGGTGTCCCTGGCAGCTATTACTTATTTTTAAAGGACCCCTTTGTGTTTTGTTAATTGCTCAAATAAACAGCTCTCCAGGACAGAGGCTCTTTCTTCATGGAATTCCCCAGAGTGTCTTGATGGCTTTAATGCCCTGGAGAGAGGAGCAGGAAATTGGCTGAAGCAGCTCCCTCACCTCCTCCCATCCTGCTTTTTAATGGTCTTTCAAATTTCTCCACACAGAGAAGAAGGAAATTGTATTATCTATTCTTAGCAATAGAGTCTCCCTGCTACTTAAAATGGCCTTTCCTCTACCTTGTTTAATAATGAGCATTAGAGCCCTGTAGATCTGGGATCTATAAAATTACCAGCAATTATCACTTTCTGTTAGTGGAGGCAATGACTGACACTTGGGCAGTTTCTCAGCTTTATGTTCTTCAGCCACATGTGCTTTCAAGCGGCCTTTAATGAGCATCATCCAGCAGCAGGCTCTACGAGTAGAAGCAGCTTATGGTCACAGCAGTTCCGGGAAGGTCTGTCTCTGCATGCTGAGAAATTGCTGGAAGGATTGAAATTACCCAAGAAGCAATTCAAGAGCTTAGTTTATTTTAATTTCTTGATCTTGCAATAGCACCAGCATCTTATAACAATATTGTGGTCTATTGTGTTTTTATGGTTCCTCTCCATTCACTCTCTCCTTTCATTGTGGAAGCGCTTGGAGCAGAAGGGCTGGTCACTCCCTAAGTGCTGTAGGTGTCTATCATCATATGTTGATTCTGTCAGGAAGCCCATCTCCCTAACCACAAGAGGTAACCAGACACTGGTTACTTACTAGATACTCATTCATTTGGGTCTTGAAGATGTTTTCTGTTTGGTTCCTCACTGAAAGACACACGCTTTTGTGCACAGCAGATGACCATTATAATGCGATGCTTCTGGAGCACTGGCCAGAGCCAAGGCTACCAGAGAACTGAGTAGGTGTTGAGATCCATGTTGCTACATGAATAAATTAACAAATGTATAAAAAGGATAGTAAAGTTATTTTACCTCTTTGTAATTTTGCTTTTCTGGGGTAGGAGCAGGAAGGAGTATCCAAGGATGGGATAGATGGATGAGAATGATCCAGGTGAGAGAGAGAGGGAGGGAGGGACAGACAGAGACAGACTGACTAACTGAGACTGGTCATAGTGTCCTTAGGACCATAGAGGCAGAAGACCCTAATGGAACCGGATGGTCACTAGAGATTTTTGGATGGAGCTGAGTCTGCTAGATATGAGAGATGTGATGTCAACTTTGTCTTACAGTAGGTGTATTAAATTGTGTGCATTGGATTAGTTTCTAAGGTTGGAATTCCTCACTTTGAGCCAAGACAGGAAGTGACCTTCTGTGTAATTGAAGGAATTGCTGGAATGATGTAATTGGCTTGGGTTGATGTAATTTCTATATTATAGGCCTGTGTACTTTTCAAAAAGACAAATTCAGGTCTCATATGTTGTAGAACATAATGCCTTTGTTACAGGCAGCTGAGTTAGAAATATTACAGGCAGTCAGACAGGGCTGGGCCCTCAAAGGAGCCAGTGCAGAAGCTCAGATACCTTGTGACCTCTGAAGAGACAGACACCTCCTGCTGTGGACCAGATCTCAAGACAAAAGGCAAAACAAATACAACCGCATCCTAAGGATTGACAGTCCAAATAGTTCCCTATCACCCTGAGGAAGTCAGCAGTCAGCATTCCACCCGCTACAGGAAGAGTCACTGCTGTTAAGCATGCGCACTTACTACGTGACTCACTTCCCCATTTGTCCCCAACTTAATCAATTTTACCTGAGCAATTAATCTTATTGGTTAACCATAGTTCTGTCCCACCTTATGCCTACCTTGCAAGTTCCCAGGTTTTCATCACCTTGGACCTATCTTACCTTATGGTTTTACTCTATAAAAGTCCCTAGAAAAGACAGTCTTTGGCAACCCACTTGGGACCCGTTCTGTCCCTCAGACAGAAGCTTTCTTTCTCTCAATAAATATATTCTGCTCTTAACCTCCGTTGTTCCTAAAATTCATTCTTCGATTTTAGAGAGCACAAACTCATGCTGGACATACAGTAGGTTGGGAGTTTCATTCCCCTATATCACCTTGTCTGGCTATTTGGAAAAGTAGTTTGAGTAAAGTGACGTTATTTCTAGAATGCAAGGAGAGGGAATCACCTTGGTTTTACAACTGATTTGAAATAGATTTATGAGATTTTCAGCAAGGTGAAGGCAACATTTCCTGAAAAAGGGAAAAATTTAATTCAAACAAAATAAAGGACACGTAAGCTATATTTGGAAAAGTTTTAAAATAAATGTATTTCTCCTTCACATTCTCTATCCTTCTACCCCCACAAATATTGAGGCAAGACTTCAAAATATCTTTTGTCAAAGCCAAATAGAAGTCTAGCATCATTTTGAATGCTAGAAACCCAAAAACAAAATGAAGAAAAAATTGACTGTTGCTTCTGAATTAGCATTTAAAGTGGCATGTTTATATAAAAAGAGAACGGTGTAATATATCCTGAGAGTAAAGAGAGGATTTCAGACTGGGAAAGAATGTCAATTGCATTTATGCATTCATCGAAGAGTCGGTTTGGTGTTTGGCATGTATTTGCATCGGTCCTTATGCATGCATTTGTCATCTATGAGCTGGGGAGCAAGGAGACTGGGAAATAGAAACAATGTGATATTCATATTTTTACCTTTGAAAGTTAAGAGAAAGACTTTAGTTTTGTCCCAGGCGAGAGGGTTAGAGGGTTAGGTCACCTGAAGGAGGCTGAATTTTATCAGAGTGTGTGTACATTAGCAAACCCCCTCGAGAGTGATCTCAGCTCTGTTGGGGGGAAGGGGAGGTGTGTTTGCGTACTTTCAGCCTTTTTGCGAGGTGAAGTTAAGATGCCATTTCTACCTGAGAATTACAGTTGGAGGGTGGCTGTAGAGAGTTGGAGTGGGTTTTTGAACCCCTAAAGGCATGGTCCCAATTCATATTTTCTAGAATAACTTTTTAGCAAATCTGAATCCCTCAGGGTTCGGGGCAAGGTTTCTGCGTGAACAGTCCTGTCCAGCAGGGTTTGTGTAGACTGACCTACTGGGGCAGGCAGGTATGTGTGCTTTCTCACTGAGAGCCTCCTACCCCAGTCTGCTGATCTGTAGGAAGTCACTGAGCAGCATTTTAGAGCGTGGACTCAGAAGCCACACTGTCTGATTGGCAGCCCATTTAAGCAGTGAAGTCACTTGACCTCCCTGTGTTTCAGTTTTCTCATCTGTTAAAATGGAGCTGCGAGTCTATCTTGGAATTATTTAGAGAATTAATAGATATTTGTGAAGTGTTGGCAACCCTGCCTGGCAGGCAGAACATAGAGCATGTGATTAAATAAATAAACATACTGGGAATTTTGTCTTTGTGTCTCTACCTCTAGATCATTTATTTTTGTCCTATTGTGCTGGGTAAAAGACCACAAAGAAAACCGAGGAAGTTCCATTAAGGCCAGGTCACTTGAGTAGCATTTGCTGAGGGGCTGTTGTTTCCACCAAATGGTGTTGAAGCAGGCAGGAGACCCCATTCCCTTGGGGGGTTCTTTGACTGTAGCCTGCGGCAGTCAGCCCTGATGACAGCAGGCTTCTGAGGGAGCCTTCCATCTTGTGGCCATGTGTCTTTCCAACCCTGTGCACAGTGGCTCCTTCGCTGACTAATGCACCACTTCTCAGCACGGCATACAGATGACTTCCTGCAACTATGTTTTGGGACAGGTAAGTGTTTAGAATGATGTGGGCTATTATAGTTGTCCACATGGAAATTTTTAATCATAGGATTTCAGAGCCAGAAGAAACTTTAAGAGAAATCTGACTCAAATTAGCTTTATTTGATAAACTAAGAAAATAACAACTCAGAGGATTTGGGACCTAGGTGTGCTCAGATCGTACACTGCTTGTGAACTGTGACCAGAATCTAGGCTCCTAACCAGCAGGGACGGGAAGGCAGCCTTTGCTTCTGAAAGTCCATTTGCTTAAGTCAGAAATGAGACAGCTGATGCACTTCATTCTATGGAGATGTGAGCTTTGGCATCAGCATCCACAGTAGGAGCCAAAGAAAGGGCATACTTCACCAAGCACCCTTAACTTCACCATGCTTTTTGAGGTTTATTTGAATGTTTAGAAAGCAAAGCAAACTCTCCTTTCAAACCCCCACTTACTACTGCAGCCCCGTGTACCCAGCACTGCCAGGAGCGAAGTGTACCTCGCTACAATAAAGAGACTAGTGATGAGGACACTTGGGGGGAGCAGCAGCCCAGCTGCAGAAACTGGCACCCCCCAGATAGACCCATTATCCAGTAGGCATGTGAGCCCGCTGAATTCCGTATTGTTCTCTCTGCCCCATGGCGTGGTTGTAAGTTGGGCCCTCTGGGGGCCTTGCAGGACCCATGGAGAGGCCGAGTTCCCTTGTGACTTGGTTCTCCTTAGCGTCTCTGCTGACCCTTCTGCCATACCAACTCCAGGGACTTCGGCTCTGTTCTCTCTCCCTCTGCAGCAACAGACTGTCAGACCTAAGGAACTTGGGCAAAGGTTTGTGGGTTTTCAGGTTTCTTTCTCTGACTTTTTGCAATGGGGACCTCACTCTGTGAGATTTAGGCGAGTTGTTTCTTCCACCTGAATACACATGCATGCTTTTTAACATGTTGTTTTATAAAGTCACCTCTCTGAGATGCTGTCCAAGGGTCTAAGACTTTTCTGCACCACACATGGGATTGTCAGCCAGGCCTGTGCAGCATGGCAGTAGCCCCCACTCCCCTTTGAGGCTCCTGTGAGCTGTGCTTCATCAAGCACATTACCCAGGTGGCTTTGGGTTCCTACTGTTAAGAGATACTGTGTCTGTAGGTCATTCCACACAATTGTAGGAGAGGAAAGAATCTTCCTAATTGCTCTATAAATTTAGTTTGCACATGGACGTAAATGGTGATGTGAATTTGACTTAGCCCAGAAGTATGTATTTTAATTTTTTAAGAATGGAAACTTTAATAAATTCAAACATATATGTGGTATGGAAGGAAAGAATTTTAATCATCTTGTATTGTTTAAGATAAAATAATCGCCGGGCGTGGTGGCGCACACCTTTAATCCCAGCACTCGGGAGGCTGAGGTAGGCGGAGCGTTGTGAGTTCGAGGCCGGCTTGGGCTACAATGCGAGCGCAAGACCGGCCTGGCCTGAGCTACATAGTGCGACCCTGCCTCAAAAAAAACCAGGCCCTGGAGTTTGGCTCAGTGCCTTAAGCACCTGCCCAGGCAGGCGCAAGGCTGTGGGTTCAATCCCCGGTGCCGCAAAAAAAAAAAAAAAAGATAAAATAATCTTGCAAGAAGTATTTGGCTATTTTGTGGATGATTGTGTGAAGATGTCCTTTATTAGGAAATAGAAATCACTTATCATCACTTCTGTGTCCTTTATCATGCAGAAAAAATGTTTTTTAACTTTTGGTATGTCATGGATATGCATGGATTGACCTTCTGCTGTCATTAGCACTGGCCCTTAAGTCTTCTGAAATCTGATTTCCCATGGCAATCTGTGAATGTTTTTGATGGTGCTGGCATATGCTTTTGCTTAGAGAGGTCAACTTTGAGGAAGAGGTGGTCTTTTGGATTTATTATATTTGTTAAGGAACTGAGAGGGGCATTTGCATTGGGGAACTGGAACCATGTGATGTCACAGGTAACTGCTGTGACCATACGATTGTATTTATTCTGGGGGAACTGGGATGTTCCTAGTGGGCTAGTAGCAAGACCAAGAGAGGGAGAGTGGCTTCTTTTATTTGCATCCTGTGGTCTCTTTGTCATCACAATAAACAGTAGTGTTTCTAGTGCTTGGGGAATATGAGTGAATTCACCAGGAGTTTTGTATTTCAGGGTATAATGCATAGTGTTTAGTATCTGAACAAATCAAAAATCAATTAGCTCCAAGCATAAGCAGAGACTTTTCATGACTAGGATAAACCAGTTCAAATGCTGAAACCAGTCTTTGTGGATTAAAGAAGCACTTGGAAGCAGTGGAGTATGTTTTAAAAGTGCACTTGACATCACATCCTGAAATGAGATTAATAGATCAGTCTGCGGATTTCATGTCTTGAGGGGACAGTGGTAGTTTTTTTAGGTGGTGTTCAAAGTCTTTAATTTGTGTGTAAATGAAGATGATTCTGATAAAATAAGAGGGAAAATATTGTCATCCAGCAACTGGATAAAAGCATTTACTTAATTATTTGAGAATTCAGGCCATTTAATGCTTTGTTGTTGTATGGTTCCTTTAAAATGTGGCCTCTGCGTATCTTTTACACTGTGGAGGGATGGGGTTGGTGGTGGTTGCCTTTGCAGGTAATTAAAAGGAGAATTAAAGTAAAGGTAGTTCAACAGGACACTTCATGATGTCTCTCCAGTCTTTTCCATTCCAACACATACCACATACACTATTTAATATCACTGAAACTATGTTATATTAGCATACCAAAGAACTTTGAATTCTGCTTATGTTAACTCATAGCAAAATTTATTTTATTTATTTATTTATTTATTTATTTTTTTTCGGCACCGGGGATTGAACTCACAACCTCGCGCCTGCCAGGGCAGGTGCTTAAGGCACTGAGCCAAACTCCAGCCCTGGTTTTTTGAGGCAGGGTCGCACCCACAACGCTCCGCCTACCTCAGCCTCCTGAGTGCTGGGATTAAAGGCGTGCGCCACCATGCCCGGCTTCATAGCGAAATTTAAAACAAACAACCTACCGCCCCACAAGAGGCATTACTTCCTGTCATGGAGTTCCATTGAGCACGAACCAATTTTACCTGTCCCAAGAACTCTATAAGCCTACCAGTTACCACTGCATTTTTTCCCCTTTAAAAAGCAAACAAACAAAAAACAAAAACAGCTTTTTTGAGACATAACTAGCATACAGCAAGCACACATAATTTAAAATGCATAGTTTTATAAATCTCTTTGAAGCAATCACCAAAAACAAGATGATGGAAGATGGATCTCCCTCACAAGTTTCCTCCTGCTCCTCAGCAGTCAGTCCATATACGCTCAACCAGACAACTCCCAACAGTTGTCATCTTTAAAGATTAAGTTGAACCTTTTTTTTTTTTTTGGTGGCACCGGGGATCGAGCTCACAACCTCGCACCTGCCTGACAGGCGCGTAAGCCGCTGAGCCAAACTCCCAGCCCTGGTTTTTTGAGGCAGGGTCGCACTGTGTAGCTCAGGCCGGCCTTGTGCTCGTTGTAGCCCAAGCTGGCCTCGAACCCACAACGCTCCACCCACCTCAGCCTCCCGAGTGCTGGGATTAAAGGCGTGCGCCACCACGCCCGGCTTAAGTTTAACTTTTAAAATGTAAATAACTGGAGCAGTACTGCACATACCTGTGGAGGGGTATTGACTTCTTTCACTCAGCACAATTATTTTAAAATTCAGTCATGTTGTAGCATATGTTAATAAGAATTCATTACTATTTTTATTGCTAAGTAATATCCTAAAAATGGTAATGCCATAGTTTGATTATCCATTTATTTGCTGGCAAATACTTGGCTTCTTCGCGGGTTTGACCTTTGTTTTTGTTTTATTTTGGTTTTTGAGACAGGGTCCCATTATGTAGTGTAGACTGGTCTTGAACCCACTATGTAGCCCCAGCTGGCTTTAAACTGCCAGCAATCCTCCTGCATCAGCCTCTCGAGTGCTGAGATTACAGGAATGTGCTACCATACCCAGCTTGATTTTTGGCTTTTATAGATAAATATGGTATAGTTTGAGCATTTGTAAAACAAAAATCCAAAGCCTAAAATATTCAGAAGTCTGAAGGTTCAAGTTTTAAGTGTTTTAGGTAAGACATGCTCAATCTGTCCATGTGATATGTCAGTGTTTTCTCCAAGCTTGGGACTTATGTTTTTATTCTTTATATAGCACCTATTTAAGAGCAAATGTTTTGATGGCCTAAAGTAACAATTTGTTCTTCAAAAACTGTTTTTACATAACTCAAGGTCACAAGGGTTTTCTCTCAGGAGTATTACAGTTTTGGATTTTACATTGAAGCCTATGACTAATTTTGAGTTAAGTTTTATATATGGATCCAAGTTCCTGTTTTTATATAGAAAGATCAAACTGTACTGGCACCATTTCTTGCAGAACAAAGAACCACAGTTGAGAGTCCAGGTCCCATGTAAAGGGGCAAGGAGAGAGGAAGTGTGTGACTAGACGAGGTTCAGGCACGGAGGTCACTGAGGAAGTGACCACAGGACTGGAAGATGGTGATGTGGAGCCCGCGAGAGGGTGGCATCAGGCTTTAACGACTGAGTATTGTAAAACAGTGAAGGTCTGTTGTCTGCTTAAACTTTGATCTAAAACAGTGGGTCCTAGCCAGGGATGAGACCTAGCCTGGGTGCCTGCTTCAAACTGTTCTTCTGGGGTTGAGAAACCCTGGTACAGAGAGGGAGGAGCAGAAGAGAAGGCAGCATGAGCATTGAGGGTTGATTGGCTTCTCTGAGCTCTTACACCTGTGCTGTCTCCAAGGAAACACATACTTTTTTTGTGTGTAGGGACCATAGAAGGTTACCTGGATGGTTGGAAATTAGGTCACTAGAGTCTCCTCCAACGATGTTTTCAGAAGGGTCCTAAAAATCTTTTGATTACAAGTAATAGAAAACCTAATATAAAGTGACTGAACCATTTTAAAGAAATATGCCAGCTCTTATGATGAGAAGGCTCAGGCTTCGGGGTAGGGGTTGATTCAGAGAGCGCCACATTCTCCAGATTCTCCAGATTCTCCAGAGAATCACCAGGTTCTCCAGTCTTGCTACTCATCTGGTTTATTGTGTATACCAGCAACCTCAGGTTACTTTTTTTTCTTGTTCACTCTCACCAGGAGAGAATTTTTCACCTCCTGCTAACATGTATTTCTCTTTGACTGGATCATTCTACAGTATGTGTCTAGCCATGAGATGGTAGTTTATAGCATTACTCTCTTTAACACAGACCTGTGCTGTCTAGTGCAGTAGCCATTAGTTACATGTGGCCATTGAGCTTTTGCAATGTAGCTAGTCACAGTGGAGATAGGAAAGAACAGTGTAGCACATCTTATTAATAATTCTTTTATTCCATGTTGATAGTGGTTTTGAATTTATTGGCTTTTATCAAATATATTATAAAACTTGGTTTTACCTGTTTATTCTAAAACATTTTTAAATGTGACTGCCAGAAAATTTAAAACTATGCAAGTGAATTGGAATTGTGGTTTAGATCATTTAGGAATCCCTAGAAATGGAGTGTAGTCAATCCTACCCAAATCTACCCAAACCATGCAGCCGATACACACAGGGTAAAACGGGTGTTGGCAAAATTGTAAAAAACGAACACAGTGGTAAGACTGGCATCAGCAAAATGGAAATGTTTGTTCATTCACTGCAATGTCACTAAAGATATATATCTGGAAACACTACTATTAAAATCTTGTAATTTTTTTCTTAGATATAATTTTAACTTTGGAAGTTATAAAATTTATAATTGTACTCATAGTGAAACAGGAGAAAATACACAAAGAGAAAGCAAATGATTCCCATCCCTTCCGATCCTTGTCTCCATTCATCGCCTTGGGTAGTCCTTGTCCTGCTCATCTGTACCCTTCCATTTCTTCAAAGCCACACAAATGTGTGTGCATATGTTGATTTGTTACCTGTTGTGATGACAATGTGGAACACTGTCTTAGTTACTGGTCTTGTTGCTGGTACAAAATACCCAATACTTGCAAGTTAAAGAGAAGAGGTTTATTTTAGTTCACAGTTTCTAGAGGATTCAGTCCATGGTTGGGTGTCTCCAAGGCAGGGCAGCCAGGCAGAGCAGAAACAGCTCATGACTTGAAAACTGCAGGAAGCAGAGCACAATCAAGGGAGGAGGGTGGGAAATAGACTCTTTCCGGCCACCCCACAGTGACCCTCCCTTCTCACACCAGGCTTCACCTCCCTGCATCACTTTTAGCCATGAACTCATCCATAGACTACTCCATTGATGAGTATCATGGCCTCCATGACCCAGTCGCCTTCCAACCCCCACAAGAGCTTGAGGCTTTGGGGGGACACCTAGATATAAACCTCTAACACTCACCTTTCAGTTTGCTTTTCTTATCAGTCTTCTAAGTCTGTAGAGATAGATTTATCCTTTACTTTTAATCATTATGTAATACTGTGTATGACAGAAGTACTATATTTCACTTCATCATTTGTCTATTAAGGGACATTTATACTGTTTCTAGAATCCCCTTCAGCTACCAACCCCATCCTGCCCTCACCACAAACAACACTGGAATAAACATCTTGGTACTTATGTCCTGATGTACTGGTCCTTTTTTTTTTTTTTTCTATAGGATAGATTCCCAGAAGTGGAATTGCTTGGTCAAACGGTATGTGTATTTTAAATTTTAATAGACATTGCTACATTTCTTTACCCATAGGAATAGAAAGTCACCTTCACACATAAAAATGTCCATTTCACATTCTCACCAGCACGGAATGCCACTGCCCTTTTTAATTCTTGCCAATCTTACTATCTCTGATGACACTGATGGTGTGTGTGTTTTCAATGTCTGTTGCTTGTGAAATTCTCTTTTCTTCATTTCATGTTCATTTTTCATAGGCCATTTTTCCATTTTCAATTTCTAGGAGTTCTTATGTTTTACAAATAGTATTCCTTTGTTTTATGTGTGTAAATAGATCTTTACTGTCTTTATCTCTGTTTATGGTCTTTCGCTAAATGAAAATGTTAATCGTTGTTTAATCAAATTATGTCTGTCTTTTTCTTTATTGCTTCTGAGTTGTATGTTATGATCAAGGTGGTATTATCTACCCCAAGGTTATATAGACGTTCTCTTTATTTTCCTAATTTTAAAAAAGTATTCAGTCTTACTCTAGTTTTAAGTTTCGTGCATGATATAAGATAGGATTCTGTTTTGTTCTTTTAGTTTTCTAAAAGAACCAGGTACTTAAATCCTAATTGTTATAAGAATCTGTATTTTTCATGTGATTGTAGTATTACTCTTGTCACGTGTAAAGATGCTGTATACATTTGAATCACTTCTGGATTTTCTGTTCTGATTCCTGTATATTTCTATGCCAAGACCATTCTGTTTTGAATGCAGAGGCTTTCTAATGACTAAGTAGTGTCTGGTAAGTTCTGCTTTGCTAGCCTTCTTTTCAGACTTTTCATGACAGTTATTAGCCATTTGTTTTTTATGTTCAGGTTAAATTTTTAGCTTAAAATTTGAGTTTTATCTTGTGTGTTTTTAATGTGACAAGTAATGTAACACTACACAGTAAATAAAAGAAAAAATAGTTTTTACTGAGGGGATCACTTTATTCTACTAGTTGGGAAAATGTTTATGGATAAACTAAGGGCTATTTCTTCTGATAATTTAATTCTTTATAATTTTACATGATTTCTGTGGTGACTGTACAATTACTCCAAGATGCAAAAAATGAGGATATGTTTATGACAGTTTAAGAATTAGATTTTTTCATTCAAATTTAAGTACATCAAGCTTTTGATGACTGTAACATTGTAAGTTTGTATTTCTGTTCATGTACCAAACTGTGAAGTATACCTGTATCTAGATTGGTTGAGGGGTTAATGTAATGATATGAACAAAGAATTATCAGCTAAACATGTAAAAAATATATCTTGGAATCTTTCTTTCTTATTAGATTCTTTTTAAACTTAATGTTGAATATTTTATGGACTTGGAAAATTCTTATATCTGTTATTTTAGGCAGAGTTGCCTAATACTTGACAGTTCTTAACTTTTAATTTCTGTTAACATGATATTCACTTCATTAGTCTCATTCTTAATTGGTTTGGAAAACTTCAGTTGATATAACTTTAAAGTAATAAATACCTTTGTGTTCTTCCAAAGGTATTTGAAATATTGGAGGTAAACCTAAAACTTCCTGTGACCAAAAATAATGGTAATATTAGATTGCAGGTCTACACATATGCAAATAAGGGTGAGGTCTGTATTTTTTTTTCCCCTTGTGGTTCTGGGAATAGAACCCATGGCCTTGCTGAAGCTAAACAGGTGCTTTACTCAGGGGCTATACAACAAGCCCAAGGTGGTTAATTTTTTTTTTGGGGGGGTCAATATTGAGGATCAAACCCAGGGCCTCGTACATGCTAGATGGTTGCTCTATTATCAAGCTACATCTCCAGCTCAAAGTCTATATTTTGCTCATGGAAACAGAAGGACAGCCTTATGTAGGTCCTGATGTGTTTAACTGATTAAATAGAAAAGAATCATTAGTTTTCCTATAGCCAAAGATGAAGTGTGTAATATGATAACTATTGAATGATGCACTTGGATAAAATAGAATTATGTCTAAAAAATTGGAATTGTCACTGATTTTAATGACATTATGATACAAATTAATGGATTGACAGGATCCTTTCTGTATGTATGTAAACATTAAAGATGATAATTTAGAAAAGAGAGCAATTATATTACATCAAAAAAAAACACAGAGCAAAAAAAGACAAACGTAGCATTCAAGTATTGAACTTAGGAGCTTTATTAATCAAAATCAAATACTGTTTTTCTACTTTGTTCTAAAGAAGGTGATGGGCAATGGCCTCCCGGTTTCCCTCTAATGCTTATGTTGAACCATCCAGAAAGCACTCCTGGTACCCCAATTTTGGCCTCTACTCTCCATTAAAGTGCATCAAGACTTTTTTGGAATATTCCTGGGTGCTGTGGTTAAATAAGCAAAATGTTGTTGGTGTTGGACTATTCCTGGATGCCATGGTTAAGTAAGGAAAATTTTGTTGGTTTTGGAACAAATTTTTTTTGGCGAAAGATAAAGGATGCTTTGAACAATGCGTTGTTTGCGCTTGAAGGGACAAAGGAAAGAAACTTCCAGAGTTTCCACTGGCCAGCAGTGAGAATCTGCACAGCAAGGAGGAAACGGTAGTCATAAGCCACTGACACAAGTAGAGCCCATCACAAGCCAGAAGTCAGTTATGAAACGTGCAAAATGACTGTGCTGATGGCTTATCATGTTTCCAGCGTTTGCACATAAGCTATGTTTTCATCAGTTCAGAGTGTGTTTAATCATCATCACAACTGACAGTTGATAAGCATGAGTATAAAACGATAAAGAGTGTATCTCAGGGATTATTATGTGTATGTATCTGTGGAAATTCTACATTGTTAATGTTAAAATTGTTTTAAAAATGTAGGTAGAGGGGCTGGATAGGTATCTTGGGGGTGTTTGCTTCACATGTACAAAGACCTAGGTTCAGTCCCTAGCACTGCTCAAAAACAAACGTAGAATCCTAGATATTTGCAAATTTAAAATTACACTAAAATCAATATATAAGAGATGTCAAAAAAGTAAAAAACAATAATGGAATGTTTTTATAATATCATCAAATATTTAAGGCTTTAATTTATTCTAGGGCTGCCCAATCCTAAAAACCCTGAAAGATAAAACTGTTTAAATTAGGATAGCGAATCTGTCTGTTTTTGTAAAACAGACATAAACAACCACCTGTGACCAGGAATTGGAGGGATTACAGCACTCTACAGGCAATACGGTAGCCAAGGAGCTTAGTATTCCTGAAACCAGAAAATAGTATTGGTGGCAGTGGACCAAGATGTTCAAAAAGCCACTTATGTCTGGGACAGTATACATTCTAGAATAATAAAAAGTAATGCTCATGGGACATACAGAATGTGCCAAAGAGGATGCCCTAAAACTGCAAGATTGGGTTTGTTATTTTTATTATTTTTATTTATTTTTGTACTGGGGATTGAACTCAGGACTTCACACTAGTCAGGCAGGTGCTGTGCCACTGAGCTATATCCCTGGCCCCTCAACATTGGGTTAAAGCAAAAAATAAGTCACATTTATTGATTTACATCAATCAACTACGTTTGTACTAGAGATCAAGTCTTGTTCTTGTTTAGGTGTCATTCATACTAAACATTACTTTTCTGGGTTTACCATCATCTTAAATTATCTCTAAATGAAATGCTACCAGCCTCCTTCCTTACTTTTGCTGGTCCACTAGTAGAATATGTTAAATCTCTCTGCATATGGGAAGTAGCAAAGTATTGATGCAACAGATCCAGTGTGGTATTGACTTCCATATTGCTTTCATATTTTAAGCAGCTCCATCAGGGCTTAAATGTAAAATCTCCAGGAAAGATGTAGTTCTTCCAGAGTAAGGACACACTCTGCCTCTTGTTTGCTGTAGACATTGTAAATCAGCTGTAATTGTGGCCTGAGTACTTGTCTTTTCTGCTGGCAGGTCTTCTCACTATGAAGAAATGAGTTGAGATCGCTCTATTTATTTGGCTGAAGCCACTGGGTCAGCCGTCAGTGACCTTTATTCTCTGTGCCTTAGAGAGGAATCGCTGTATCTTTTGGGAAACCTATTGTGAGCTGGCGGCATGTACTGCCAGCTGCAGTGAACTTCCAGGTTAAGCCATGTCAAAGGAATACCTTTTAAAATGGCACATTAAATTTTGATCCCTTGCTATTAATCCCCACAATATTTTGATACATCTGAATGTTTAAATGTCAGTCTCCTGTTTTTCACTCTCATTTCTGCTAGCATTCAAATTCTAATGAGTGATATAACTACTTGCAAAAAAATAAAAAATAAAAAAAAGAAGGAAAAGATGAAAGAAAATACCATTGGTCTTTCTCTTCGTATTGCATTTGTTAAAGGCCAGCATACTATCACTGAGAGAGGGATGGGACTATTGAAATGTATGAATAGAAATCTTCAAAAGGGAATCTGTCAAAGTGATAGTAGTAAAGATATTTTAAATATAATTGCAGTTGTATTCAGAAGGGAGAGAAAAAGTCACAGCATTTCTACTTAATGACATTCCTGAGGTGTGGAAAATTTTGTGAGAAAGAGTAGAATATGCCCAGGAAACAGGGCACCACGGCGTTCTCCAATTGAGGGCGGCACGTGTTCCCCAACCTCCAATTTATCTGGCCAGGTCTCTGCCATATCTGTTAAGGCCCCTTCATTTTCATCTTCTCAGGCTTCCAGCATGGAGCATAAGATCGTTTTGTAGGGACACTGTAACTGAACAAATATTTTCTTTTACATGGGGCTTTCAATGGAATCCTTTTATCTTCTAGATGGCCAGGCTCCTTGGAGGCCTGAACAATGAAAAGTTTGAGCAGAGCTATTTCAGCATCAGAACCCCAGGAGCTTCACACACTTTGAAGTGGATTGCTCTCCATTGTGGGGCCACAATAAAAAGTGGGGTTTTCATAGTCTTTGCATTGATGTCTGTAAAGCCAGATGGCTTTGTAAGATGGGCCCCAAAGCAGTGTAACTGATTAAAAGAAATGCCAGGTAGTTGAAGGCTTCCATACTCAATGTGAGACTGGCAGAAAGAATTGTTCTCTTGGGGTACATTAATATTGGGGAATCTCACTCTTGCATCTTCAGAGGTCGGCCCAAGACCTGAGAGACAGATACTGGCAGCAAGAGCCTTCAAAGTGAAGGTTGAAACAAAATCTCCAGCCCACCACTGGGAGAACTGCTTTCAGAAGAAACTGGCCAGTACAGGAAGTGCTTTAGGATTGTAGGTAATTTCTGAGCCAGTAGCTCATATCAAGTTGTCTTTTCTTTCTTGTTTTTGCATTGTGATCCAAGAGCTGCATTGTCTTGAAGCCCACAGCTTCCATTATCTCACGCCTAAGGGTGGCTGCAACTCCCCCTTCTCTGAATAGGGTAAATGAATCTGTACAGTAGATGCTGGAGCTCTTGTTTTTTGCCGTTGCTGTAGAAATCATTCTGCCTGTGTGTGTAACCCAGCACACTGACCTTAACCTAAGAACACAGTCATATATTTCACGTTGTTTAGTTGGAGGTTGATGAAACTTGGCCTTGTAGGTAGAGGAATTCATAGATGTGACAAATTGTTCTCTGGCTTCATAACCTACCACCAATTATTGGGAAATGGGGTTTGGAGCCAAGGGAAGAAAAAGCTCATCTTAAAATGAGCTTTAAAAACCTATCATAAAAGAGTTAGCTGGCTCTGCATTTAGTTGTTTTTCTACCATCAAGAAATGCTTTAATCCTGCAAGAAATAGCAAGTAATAGAGGTTTAAAAACCAAACCACCTTGCTGCTCCGTTTGATCCCCGATGATATCTGTGCTCCACCCCAGCCCCTCACCAAATGTGGTGCTGGTACGGTGCAGAGTAGAGGTGGCTGAAGACCTGACGCGTGGCCATTCTTTAAAATAGCTAATTTCAGAAAAGTTTCTCCATTTTGACCCCTCTGAACTTCCATGCATCATTTCAAAGAGGGAAATAATTCAAACACGGAGGCATTTCCAAGAATCGTACTACAAAATAAACTGGCTTGTGTCATTCCCCTCACTGTAATCTATCTTTTGAGTAGAAATGTAGAATATATAATATTTTAAGTTAGGGCTAATTTGTCTTTGTAGAAAATAATAACTAAATAATCTTTCTATAAATCATGCAAGTGATTATTGTAGAGAATTAGAAAAACCCAGCTAGGAAGAAATACATTCAAAATTATCCTAGAGCTTATCACTTGGGGAAAAGACACTTTTAAAGACAGAGAATTTAGCTTTCACTACTGTCTTTTGATGCATTACTTTTTCATTTGACACTTCCACTGTTACACCCTCAGCATTTAAAAAATCAGGTGGCATTTTGTTTAACTATGAAAATCTTTAGGTCAGAAGGTATTAATTTTTTTTTTCCTGATTATTTCCTTTGTAGAAAGAATGAAAGGAAAAAATAGTTTTTACTCCAAATCTGACCAGGCAGAGATAGTCACACATTTTATGATAATTTGTAGTTTTTTGTAAATCCCTGTTATTTGATAATTATTGATTCTTGGTGTGCATGTAGATGAGTTGAGCACCTGCTTGTCTACAAATTGTCTTTTAACAGAAATGGGCCAAAAAGTAAAGAAGATAAACAGTAGGCTGAACTATTTCAAGTGGTCCTGTGTAATTGCTGAGGACATTGAAGCAGTTTTTTACTTTCAGAAATTCTTTTTATGAAATATCAAGTGGTAATATTTTTCCTTCAGCTCTTACATTTGTTTAAGTTTGGGAATGCTTTTTGTGTTTTATGTGTAGGAAATTATTCTGAACAACACATTTTAATAGGTTCCAGGAGTTAACAGAGATGCTATATTCATTCAGAGAATAGAACAGATTTTCTTTGTTTTGCTTTAACACTTGGGGCTTTGTGCGATTTCTTCAGAAACAAGCACTGAAGCCATTCTTAGCCAAGTTATGATTTGTCGAGTGATTTGCTGATTATGGGTTTCCCTGAGTTCCTAAGGGCACATGATTTGTTTAACTTTGTACACTGTATCCTGGGTGAGCAGAGGATCATTAAACATATGGGGCATTTTTGCTATGTCCTCTGTGCCTGGAACTGTGCCCAGCATGTAAAGGTATTCCACAGATACCCACAGAGTATTGTTTTGTGTATTTGAAATAATTTATTTCCCTTACTGGTTAGTAGTCTCATGGACTAACACATTACCAATTAATTATGGAATTCCTACACTAATTTGTTCCAACTTTTAATGAGAATATGCTCTTGTGCAAATACAATGGAGGATGTTGGTTTTATCTTCCACTTAATGAATTTCTAGTCTGGTACAATTTTGTATTTTGCACTCAGATCTTTTATAAAACAGAGTAAGAGTTGTGGGTCCTTTACTGATTGTTTTTTCCAGTTCTCTATATAAAAGAATGAAATTCAATTTTTCTGTTAAATTCTAATATAAATTCTAATTTGATTTGGAGGGATGGAGGAGAATTTTCAGCATAGTTGATGGAGCCTTCCATTTAATGCTCCAAGTTGGGAAGTTGATGCCTAGACAAAGTGTGTTTCCCATTCATCTGGCTAGGGTTCTGTATATTATAGCATTATTCATGCTGAAGGGTGGAGGGTAACACACATGAAAACAGTCATTGAAAAGAGTAGAATTAACCCGCTTCAGTAATTACTCTGGCCCAAATACATGGATCTATTTACTCATGCATGCAGAGTAGATGAATAAAAGAGAAAAAAGAAACCACTGGAGGTGTGGCCAGAAGTACCACTTAATTTGGGATAGATTTCTTTTGTAATAGAAGTATGAAAGCATGCTTGAAAATGATAAATATCAAATTCACATTATCACTCACCTTCAGTGGGAAGAGAGAGGGCAACTGAGGTCAGTTCGGACTGCCCTGGGGCTTCTGCCGTGTCTGTTTGGTTTGTTAAGATGGGCATTTGATGTAGATGTAGCTGTTCATTATCTTCTTTCCTTTATAGATTCTTTTTTTTTTTAATTAAGAAAACATTACAAGATGCAGAATGAACTTGCATGAAAGTGAGATTTCTCCAGTTCACAAAAGGGTTTTGTTTTTCTGCCCTAGCTCTTTCAGCCTCCACCAGACAGATCCTGTTGGCAGAATGGGCATCAGTAGGCATGAAAGGATAGAGAGGTGTTACTGGAATGGAGGATTACATTCAGGAGACATGGTGGAGTACACTTAGCTATTTGAACTTGCTGACTCATCAGAAGTGAGAGATTCTAATTCTTTCTGCTGCATAATCATTTACTTTCTTCACTCAGATAGCTTCTGATTCCACATGAGCCATTGACAGCTGTGTGTCTATGTGGTTACAACATGGGCAGAGACTTTGAAACAGATACCCAAGACAGTCACATCTGATTTCCCCTGACCTTGGTCATGGTAGTGGAGGATCCTTGTCAAGGAGAAAGGCTCCATGGCTGGCCTTTACTCATGACCTGACTTTCAGTGACTTTTCCTGGTGCAATCCCTGGAAGCTGCCTGGCTAAAGCCCCAAGTGTGTAACAGATGGTGACTGAAAATGATCTGACTCCAGAAGTAGCATGAGGCAGAGACAGAGTTGGAGAGAGGAACACAAAAGAATATGGCCATTGACCTGAAAGAGTGCTGGACACAGGGGCAGATGAAGGTGCCCCTCCATGCCTTGTGTTAGTTTGCTGAAACTGCTGGAATAAAGTGCCACACATTTGGTGGCTTGAACAACAGGAATTGATTGTCTTACATTCTGGACACTAGGAGTCTGAGGTCATGGTGTCAGCGTGGTTGCTTCCTTCTGAGGACTGTGAGGGAGGATCTGTTCCATGCCTCTCTTGCTATCTGGGAGCCCGTTCCAAAGAAGAAAGTGAGAGAATCAGGGAACATTCCATGGACCACCCTTAACTTTTGGTGGTTTGCTGGCCGTCTTGGACTTACAGAAGCATTACACCTGTGTCTGCCTTCATCTTTACATGGTATTTCCTGTGTATGTGTCTGCCCCTGTGTCCAAATTCTCCTTTTTCATAAGTGCATGGTTGTAGTGCTCTAGGGCTCACTTAATGATTCCATCTTAACTGTGTCTGCAAAGGTCCTATTTCCAAATAAGGTCCTATTCGAAGTTTCCAGAAGTTAGAACTTCACCAGTCTTTAGAGGACACAATTCAACCCATAACAGCTTCCATTCACATGTCCACTGCTCATATATGCCCGGAGGAATTGTCCAACTCCAGCTCGTGTGGGCTGCAGGATGTCCCCTCCTTTTCTTACTAATCGCTTTGCAGTGGACTCCATAGTTCCACTGACATCAAGTGCAAGGTGTGTGAAGAACACAGTGATAAACCACGATCCCTTCTGAAGAGAGAACAGTTCAAAGTACATCTTCCAGACAACAAAGCAAGGAAAACTTATGAGCTGCTCTTGGCTGTTATTCCTTTTTCCTTCTGTCCAGACCCTTCTCCACACCTCATTAGAGCAAAGACGCATCTATTGAAATCCAATCAATTCCACTTTAGGTGATGGCAAATGAATTATTTCTACTGCATTACCTGTTCAATAGGCCTTCGTGGGTAAACCTGGAAAGCCCCTCACTATTTATAACTTTGCCTCTCTGAGAATGTAGCCAGGTGTCTTAAACTTGCAGATGCACCTTGGGAGCACAGTCTGGCCTGTCACTGAGATGAACTGGGGACCATGGAGTTGCCCAGGACTGGAAGTCACAAGAATTTGTGTTCTCCTACCATGTCAAGTTACTTTGGGAAAGCTACAGCGGCACACTGTAAGTGACTGTGTCTTCCCTGCTGGGACAGTGTCGCCCTCTCACTAGTCACCATGGTGACAAAGACTGGATGCTCAGATTCCTCAGGGATTTCCCTGAGGTGGAGAAGAATGCTCATGGCCAGAACTAAAACTGACTGAGCCACTGGCAGAGCCATCCAGTTACATACTGAGGATTCATCCTTCTGTCTCAGTGATAAAATTCTGAGCTTCGCAAAGTGGCAATGTGTTCTATTAAAAGAGTATCCCCTCAGGCTGCCTCCCTCACAACTAGATATAGTTATGGTGCTGTATTCTGGCCATGGACATGTTAGCAGAAGTTGTTTAAGGGATAACCAGCTATTCGAGATCCTTTTTCTTCTACTTCCTCCTTCCTATCAGGAATCCATTGGTGCTTACTAGAGCTCCAGCAGCCATATTGGCCACTGGAGTAAGTGCGAGGGGTAGAGTGGACCTACAGTGGACTGGGAAACTGAGAGAACTCTCTCGAGTCTGATGGGCTGGTAGTCACCAAAGCAGCCTGGACTTGCTGCTTCTGAATCTCTTTTACCTAAGAAGCATATTTTGTATAGGTCATTTATTAAGGTGAGATCCTCTCCACAGGAACTCCATTCACTGCCCTGTAGAGGATGCTGTGCAGTATTTTGGAAAGGGAAGGCTGATCCAGAGATCATGCAGAAAAGATGCATTTCATCCTGAGACTCCAAGAAGAGTTGGTCTTCTGGACCGGATGACACGAACTTCTTCTCAAGTCATCTTTTATGTGAGCTGAAGAAAACTCTGAATCTGTGTCCTCTTTAACTGCTCCCTTATTTCATTAAGACACTACCTCTTCAGGTCACAGACAGTGTTGGCTATTACCACTTTCTGCCAGCTGCCATTGTATTGTAGCAGCAGCAACAGCCGCCGCCACCACCACCTCTTGGCAGTGGTGCACTGTTTCTTTGTTTTGCTTTGTTTTGTTTTTTGGTACCGGGGATCGAACTCACAACCTTGCACCTGCCAGGCAGGAGCGTAGGCCACTGAACTAAATCTCCAGCAAGGTGCACTGTTTTGAGTCCTTCCTTGCTTCTCAGCATTGTTTCAGAAAAGCGAATTAAAACAATACAGGATATACTGGTACCAGTGACGAAGAGCAGTTTTCTTATGCAGTTAATATAAATGACATCCCAGGAGATTTCTTTGGCTTTTCAAAAAGGACTGATCTTCACCTTCACCCAGACTTTCCTTGTATTTAGACCAGTGATGTCCATATGATTGTGAACGAAAAAACACAATTTAAAGGATGCGGATGGATTTGAAGTTTATCATTGCAGAGAATAGGAGAAATAATGAAGAAGTTCTAATTGTTTTTGTCTCTCAAGGAATAAGAATTTCCTCAACAGTGTGTGTTTGTCTCTTTGGTGTGTTTTTCAGAATATATGAAGCAAGGAGGCAGAGAACCACCTGTGGACAGCCCTGGGGTTGTGGGATGATTCTCTGATAGGCTGTGGTGCATGAGGAGAAAGCGAGGAGGGGCCAGGTTGTGGTCGGACAGAACCCTGGAGCCCAAGGGAGAGGAGGAGCAGGGAGTGTAAAACCGCCCTGGTGGCACTGAGGCCATAGCCTGGGTCCTGTGGCAGGGACCCACTCCACACGGCTGTCGAGGGTAAATAAAGGTTACTCTAAAGCTGCCTTATCTGCCTTGAATTATTCATGCTTCGCAGCATCTTTGGATTCATAGTGAGCCCCCAGAGAGGAACATTTTCATGCAGGACAAAATTTAGGGGAAACATAGTGCTTAGAACTTATTTTATCTGTAACAAGGCAAAGTCCTTTCCTAAGTGTGTCATTTAGAGTTACAATGATGCGAGACTCTTAAAAAGTATGTCCCGCCTAGGGAACTGATACAGCAGTTAATATCATCCATTTGTACCTGCTTCAAGTGTATAAGATGTCATGTTTCCTCACTGTATCCTTTTTTAATGCACTTTCAAATATTTACAAGGGCTTTTCAAGGTTTATCCTCACCTCAGCTCCTATTGCCTTTCCTATACCCCTGAGCTATTCATTTTGTCCATACGAGTTCACCTTTCTCGGTGCTTATTAGAAACCTATGTAACCCACTTCTTTGTGGAAGGAGAGGAATTTTGGTATTGGTTTTGGATAAATGTCTTATTTTGCATATCTTTTATGGTAAGGTGTAGTGAGGTTGGTAGGAGTTGTCCAGCTAACACAGATTCAAACAGTTTTCTGGCAAAATTATCACAGTTGTCCCTTGTCAAAAACATGATTGAGATTGGCATGGCATTGGACTTCATTTATTAATTTCTAGTTGTTCTGCAGCAATCTAGAGAATCTGAAGATCATTTGACTTTTATTGTTCCATGACTTCCATCATCAAAAGTATTCAGATCATATTAAATACTGTGTTGCAACCAGGAAAGCATGTGTATATTAAAGATGATATGAAAAAGTGACAGTGGTCCTCAGCTATGGGACTGTAATCATTTTCCAATGAAGTAGCCACCAGAATGGGATCCTGACACCTGGAGATCCTATGAGTGGTATCACCTAAATTTGAAAAGTGCTTGGGAGGAGTCTAGAAGGCATGCTGTCTTCAGGGAATTATAAAAATGCTAGAAAATAGTGTTAGGATCCTTGTGTTTTCAAGGGTGAGGGGGCTATATTCAAACAGTAGCCTAATTGGTAAAAAAGAAAACTTGAATGTTTTCCAACAAGTGTCTCTTTCTGCTTGCTTGCCATGAGCTCTTGTGCAGCGAGGGCTTGTATAGATAGCTCTTTGTCAAAATGTAATTTGAACTGTTGAAGAAGTTTCCAGAGATGAGAAGATTAAGAAGTCTTTATCAAGGAAAGCTATCGCATTGATCAAATAGATATTGAAGCTTCGTCAGTTTCTATGATGTTGGCCATTTCATGGATGAATTCATGAGCATAGAGAGAGGAGTTCCTCCAGTCTGCTTCCTTCGGCAGTAATTTTATCAGATAGCTTTTCCATGGCAGACTTTAATGTCATTGTTTTATGTAATTTCAGAAGTAGAAGTGACAGAGAACTTGCCCCCCACCCAGGTTGTACATTTCAGGAAATAACAGTTTGTTTTCTCATGAAAATAAAAGGGAGAAAGAAAAGAAAAAAGGAGATGAAATAAACTTGTGTTGAAATTCTGTGTGTACTTCTAGTTGAATTCCCTGCATGACTGGTTCTTATTTAAGACCGGAAATGATCAAACACTGATTTGCAGGCTGCAGAATAAACTGAGTGGTGTTGAAAGTTTTCTCTAGACTGGGGTTAGTAATTAGCTGTGCATGGGTCATAGGTTGCTGATTAGTTCTGTTCCTCAGAGCATGTCTGCAATCTTTGATATCTACTTAAATGTAAATAATTTGTACCATTTTTATTATGATTTTTCTATTAATCTTTGATTGGGTGAAATTTGATATTTTCTCTGTGACACACCATGAAATTTAGCAATTAAATCCTTTCATTTATTCAGAGTTTGCACTTGGTCTGAATAAATCTCAATGAAATGTTGTGTTGGGGATTTCAAAATATTACTTAGTGGTTCTTTGGCAACAAGTAAACATTATTCTAAACAATTATTTCTAAGCCCTGATTTTTCGAGTCTTTAGTTCTTATCAAAACAAGAATCATACTTGAAAACCAGTAGACACTGGAAAGCCAGAGTGTTTTGGGCCCTTTTAAGCAATATGACTGTCCTTTCGTATATCTGATTTTTCATTTATTATTACATTTTACCAGGGCTGAGCTACACCCCCGAGTCCTTTTGATTTTTTTTTAAATTTTGAAACATGATCCCCCTAAGTTGTCTAGGCCGGACTTGAACTTACCATTCTGCTGCCTCCTTGAGGTAGGAGTCCAGGTGTGTGCTACTGTGCCCAGCCCTGTATCTTTTTACTTAGAATAAACTAAGTATTTATATTTTTGACAATTGCCTATGTCTGCATTATACTACTGGCCCCTTTTTGGAAGCAAAATTCAGTAATTGTGAGACATTTGTGTAATCTGACTCACTGTAAGTGGGATTATGAGATTTGGAATTCTGTGTATGCATATTTAAGCTTTCCTAAACCAGACCTATTAACAGTTATTTCTCATCTACTGATCTAGCAAGTTACTTTCAGTGTTTTCAGCATCAACTTATTTTTTCTTTGCTTGCATAGTATCATCTCATTTTTACTTATTCATTAAATAAAATCATTCATCTCTGTAAATGATTCTCATTCTCTCATTATTTAGATAGTTCCATGCTGGGCTCATTTACTTCTTGTATCATGGACCACTTTCTCTAGTGTATGAATTTTATTCTTCATCTGAATCTCCAAAGTCTTATTGGCTGCAGAAAGTTAGGAAGAATTATTTTGTTCTCTTCCATGAACGTTCTCTGTCCACCTTGGTTTTTAAAATTTTTCTTTTTATTAGTACATGTTTGCAGTACCTAATGACTACATTCATTGTGGGGAGTCAGGACATGTGCATACACTGTCTTAATTCTGGCCCCCCTCATTGTAAGCACCTTGCGGTACAGAGCTTGGTCTCACACCCATTCCTCATGGAGAGAGGAGAGCGCATCACCGGGGCAGCAAGGGGAGACTTCCAGCTGGGTCCAGCACCTCCAGACCAAGCACCAGTCATGTGTAGTCTCAGTCCTTACCTTCAAAGGTTTCTCTCAAATTCCAATGATGTATGAACCTCTTTAAAAGAATTTTTTCATCCTCATAATGTTGATCTACATAATTTTTATTTTAATTGTTTTATGTACAAAGAAAAGTTCAAGTATATACTTCTGTGTTTAACTGCTTACTACTAAAACTAAGAAATTCAAACAAGTGCGACACAATCATTAAAAGAATAGAATTTATAGTAACCGTATCAATTTATGGTATGCAAATAATACCATAATTAAAGATAGGCTTATTTTTTTTTTTGTACTGGGACTCGAACTCAGGACCTCATGGTTGCTAGGCAGGCACTGCCACTGAGCTATATCCCCAGCCCAACAGTATCAATTTAGTATTCCATATGAATGATGACACTTCACTGAAACTGTGTCACCATTCACAAGATGGGTAAGCTACTGGTGACTGTGGCCCAGGATTCTTTATTTCTCTGAGTTGGCTTATTTGTCATAGTCAGTGTGAAGCTCAATTCTACAACATCCCTGATAAAGAGCCATGGTATCATTTACTTCTTGTGTCATGGGCCTCTTCTGATCTTTTCTTATTAGCCCAGGGTAACAGAACTAGTAACACTTGGGCTACTTGACTGCTAAGGATACCGGGTACTGAGGCTACAGAACAGCCTGAAACTGAAGGGTGGTCACCATACTGTTTCTGGTTTTTAGTACTATCAATAACATGGCAATAAATTTTTAAAAAATGTATGAAATGTTCATATATTCCTAAAAATTCCTTTCAGGCTCCAGCTGAGGCAAACTGAGATAGAATATGCTAAAGGTCAGAGCTGGTATCAGTCACTGGTAGTGAGTGAGTTAAACTGAATGTGACTTGACTTACAAGCAGGCCAATTTAATGTGTATGCTGAAAATAGTTGAGCCTGGGCCTAATTAATTCCTCTTGTTCCTTACTGCAGTAATTATTGGAACCTAAATTGTTCTCTGTGTGTGGCTTTGGTTGTTTCTTATTCCAAAGTCAGCCTGGTTTTTAGCTGTCTCATCTCTGGATTTAAGCTTGTGTGGCAGCAAAGAAGGGATCCAAAGGGCTGAGTGGGAGAGAGTGGTGAGAACACGTGTTGATGAAGTATCGAGGGTAGATCTCGGCCCTGGGAAAACATGGCATTCTTTGCTTGCTAATTCCATTTTTTTCTGTGACGGTTTCTCCCAAAGCCATCCACATCTGCACAGGATAACTGCTGTAGTCAAGATCATGTCTCATTTTTCAAAAGCTAAGACTGTCTTCCTGTCTTCCTGCCACTTAGTAGCTATGGGACTTAGTTTCTGCTACAGCGAGAATGATGGAAATCATTATGAGCATTGGTGAGGCAGTGCTTAGAAAGCAGTTTGCATAGTCCTTGGCATATGCCAGGCTCTTTGTCATAGCACTGCCAGTATGACAAGAAAAGTATTGAAAGGAACGTGCCTTTGAATTTATGTTATACACTAAGGGGACAAATTAAGGTATGACACAGGCACCCATGTTTCTTAATTTGTGTGCTAGTCACTAGCTTTTGATTGTATGTGATACGATCTTTTTAGCATAGAAAGTGGCTTATTGTGATTACTATCAACTCTTTTATGAGAGGAATTACCATCTTGCAAGGGATGAATGGAAGCCAATTACATTGTGATCTTGGAACCTCACTGCTACCCAGTGAATCTTCCTTTTGCCCTTTCCAACCTAGTTATCCAACAACTCCTTGAAATTCTCCTAGCCATTTTCCTAGTTCTGTCCTTTGTTCCTTGTATCGTGGGGGATCCCAAGGCAAGTTTTGCTAATTTGGTACTTAGTCTTCCGCCATCATTTTTAACTCTGTGCTCCTCAGTTGCCAGGTTCTTCTCTGCAGACATATGTTTCTTGCTCTCATTCTGAGACAGGGTTATGTTATTTTTATTTAACTGATGTGAAAGATTATTTAACATACCCATGCTCTCACAGTTAGTAATCATTCAAGGATTCAAACTCCAGGCTTTATCCCTCTTTTGATTACTCCCTTATTTTCTTGTTCTATTATTCTGGCTTCAAATATAGAAAGGGTTAATTTTGGGGAGAGGAAGAGTCATGAGTTTGGGATGAACTGAGTCAGTGAGAGCCCATTTATAATAATGTGGCTTTACCATTTAGTGGTGACATAAGCAAGTTATTTAATATGTCAGGTCCTTGATTTCCTCATCTGTATTATAGAGACCATCATAATGATACTTGGATCATAGGTCATCACAAAGATGAAACGAAATGATACTGGTGAAAAGCCCTTGGTATATGTTAAGGAATATGTAGGTATATTAAACAGGTACAGCATCATTACTTTAAATTGTAAGAAGTGAAAAATCTATTTTTCCCCTGCAGTGTCATTTTCTTGGGCATTCTTCAGCTTGGAGCTGCCTATGCTGCCGCCACTTGTGTCTAGAAAGTCATAAGGCTGAGTTACTCGGGCCCTTGGTTTTGTGCTTTCCATCTTCTTTACTAGTCAGAGGAGCTCTTCCAAACATTTCTCAGAGATTTTCTGTTTTAGCTTTAATATCTTTTCCTGTTCTCACTACTCTGCTTCTCTGATGAAATCGCCCACTCTCTTGCTTCCCTATAATCATTCTGAAAATAGCAGATTACCGTAAACTTTCATCACTGGAGGCAGAAGCCCAAGAACCCACCCTTTTCTATGGAAATGCATGCAGATAAACACATAAGCATCATATTATTTTCAAACACTTGTAATTTATTATGCCACGCATATTAGAACCCCTACTGTATATCTTTAAAAAAAGCAGACATAGGCCCTTCCAAAATTCGTATGGAGGACAGCGTGTTTCCCCCTGGAAAGGACCAGACGCCTCGGTGTACTTCCTTATGTTCTGCATGATTTGTTCCACCACTAGGCTGCCTCCCCATCCTTGGCCCTCTGGTACTTCACAGGGTATGACACTCAGTAGGTATAAAATAAATATCCGTGGCCTAATGGCCTTCTCGTTTGCATTGATGCATGATAGGATAACATCTTCTTCCCATTTTGCTAACCAAGTGCTCTCCTCTCACTGCTGGATAATCCTCCACTGCCCACTGATTTATTATGCTTCATCTTATTTAACATGTATCCTGTTTTCCTGATCTCTTTAACCAGCACTGTATTGTTTTTCACAAGTATAGGTATCGATGTTTTCAGGTTCTGCTACTTTTCCTAGTTTTCAACCATTTATTTTTTTTCCTACAAAAATGTGAAAACTGTATTTGAGGTTCTCCTAACTTAACACATTACTCCAAGTGACACTAAAAGCACAGAACTCAGAGTACAGTGTAGTAGTGGAGTACTTGCCTATCATGTGAGAGGCCCTGGGTGGAATCCAAAGACCTGCAAAGCACATGAAAGTATATATTTTTGTTAAAAGTGTCATCCTGTGATACCTAGTTTTTCCTTCTAGGCGCATTCCTTATATTTACTATAATGACACCAGTATTAATTTTCCTTTTAAGTGTATTTTGTCGGTTAAAAGTCACACACACTCACTTCTCATTAATATTATGCCATGATGTATTTTTATTAGTACCGTGTTTTCTTTTGTCACTGGTGGCAAAGCTGCTGAAGTTTTTGTATTTATATGGAGTCTGTGCAAGCTAATTAACCCATTTATTTCAACACTCCTTAAATTAACACTGTTTGGCTTTCTAGACATAAAATTATGTCATGTACAAATAATGATATTTTTTGTTCTTTCATAGTATTTTTACCTTTTTTGAGCTATCATATTGTATTGAATGCCATTCTCAAATCAGAATTCAGAATAATAAGGTAGATGATTTGTTCTTGGAATGCTTCTAGTGTCTTATTAAGATAAATGTAAGCTGTTTGGGTAAAATATATTGTCTAGTGTAGGAAATATTTTAAAGGGCTGGATAACTAAACAATTTTTAAATTTATTTTTGACTTTATTTATTCATTTAAACAGGGTCTCACTATGTAGTCCAGGCTGGCCTTGAACCTGCAATCCTCCTGTGTGAGTTTCCCAAATTCTAGGATTACAGGAGCATAGCACCATGCCTGCTTGAGCAAGTTTTCCGGAGTTACACAGTATTTTACTGTATGTCTTGCTGACATTTAATTGAAAGCCTCTGACTGTCCAGAAAAAAAAAGAATATGGTCTAAATATATATAAATAAATTGCCTAAATTCAATGACCCTATCTCTTTAAATCAAAAGAACAGTTTCCTAGTTGGTTCTCAGTGAGAAAGCTAGTGACTGTACTCTAGGTAGGATCTTAAAAGAGGGCCACTGTGTGGCCCACTTTGAGCCTTCAAGAGCCTGGTGTCAGGCATGGGGCAGCCAGAGGTGCTCCATCATGAGACGGTGTCTGCCTACAAGTGGAAGAACGTATCTCTCTGCATTCTCCATGGGGATATGTCATGCCCAAGGAGGTTAGAGTTGTTTTTGGGGTTAAGTAAATATTATATATTACAGTGGTTTATGATCCTTCAGAAGCCCATCCAAACAGATTTGATCTGGTAGGATGGGGGAATTACTGGGGAAAATATAATAAAGCTTCTTGTGGGAATGATAATGGGGAACAGAAGGCAAGTTTGAGAGACACTGATTTAGGCCCTCATCAGTTTCTTATACATGATATCTTATGAACAAAAGTTGTATGGGCCGGGGATTTAGCTCAGTGGTTTAAGCACCTGCCTGGCAGGCGCGAGGTTTTGAGTTCGAGCCCCAGTACCAAAAAACAAACAAACAAACAAAAAAAGTTATAGGTATGCTGAGAAACAGGACCACATGGCAAAAAGACTAGGGAAAATACAGCTAATATAATTTATAGTGGCAATTTTGCTCCAGGGATTGGAGTTGGAACATAGAGACTTAAAAATACGTAATTAATATATTAAAGTGACACAATATATACAAATAAAGTGCAAAGTAAAAGAGATATAAATAGGAAATGGGGGAAATTCAAATACTTTTCCAAATTAAATATTCCATTGTTTTAAAAATATTGCAATATATATGCTAATTTGTTTCGTTTATACTAATAGTTTATCTTACTCCACTGAAAAGGAAGTTTGTGTTTTATCTATTTGTTTCTTTTTTGTAAGAATCTTTCTAGTTTATGCTTTGCACTGGAATAACTAATTTGAAGATAACAATACACAGTGTAATACCTATTATTCTTTCTTTCATTATAACATTTTTTTCATAAAATAGAAAAAACCAAATCTTTCTGTATAAACATAAAAATGAAAAATGAGTGAAAACTTAGAAAATTCCACCGAGAATTGAAATTTGTGAAAAAAGAAGCAAATACACAATTTGGCTACTGAAAAGCATGATTCCTGAAATAAGAGTTCCTTGGAGAGGTTTAGATTAGGTTCAACAGAAGACAGGATTAGTAAACTGGAAGACAAGTTAATAGAATATACCCAAACTAGACCAGAGTGAAAAATGGTATATAAATATATCCCACTAGTAAACTCTTTTGAGAAGTTGGTAATACCTTTTCCCATATCTCTGCCAGCAGTATTTTTAGCTATGTTTATGATTTGCCAACTTTCTGTGTAAAATGACATCTCATTGTTCATTTGCATTTCACTCACTAACAAAACATTTAGCAATCTTTTCATTTGCTATTTAGGTGTAGTTTTCTGAGATTTCTGTCTTCATATATTTGTCCTTATATCCCTGGGTTTTTTTTTCAGTTTTCTTTTCAGGTTATTAAATTTTTATATATGAGATAACATTTTGTCCTCTACAGGACAAATATAATTTCTAGATCTGTAAACAAAACACTTATAATTAATATACTGTTTTATTTTACAACAAAAAGTCTGAATTTATTTGTATACTAAAAATTATACCAGAATACTATATAATAAAAGAATAGCTTTCACAGCATATTCTGAAGTATGTTAATAAGAAGGTAGTCATTATTCCTGTATTCCAGACTGTTGTACATACATGTTTGTGTGTGCATATATGTTATATTTACCCTTGGTAATCTAGCTTGAATGGAAAAAGGCTGTTGGAAATTTGCTATTAATCTTTCTACCTGACTTCTTTCTTGATCTTGGATTAATTAGGATAGGTTGCTTTATGCTTAGCAATGGCTGTCATTAATATAAACATTGTCCCAAATTTACACATCAAATTGTTATTTAGGAGTAAAGTAGCTAATGGTTTTCATGAAATTTGAGGTTGTTGATAGAAATATGAGAATATATCTCTGTATGAGAATGAGACTGAGTATGTTGCCTCCTTTCAGATCTAAAATTGTTTGATTACTGGCATGCATGCATATAAAAATTTTCTGTTGAGTTCTCCTTGACATAGTAAAGTAATTATGTCAGATGCCAGGCTGCTGCTGTTTTATTAAGGATACCTATGTCATGAGAGATAGAAAAACATAAGGATCTCTTACTTCTCTTGGTTTTAAAAGACTATCTTAATCTGTTTTTGATTGACAAACATATATAAGTCAAGAAGCTTATAAATAACTGAAACATTTCTTGTAAGTTGGGCACTGGGAGGTCTAAGATCATGGTGCCGGCTGATTCAATGTCTGGTGAGGGTCCTGGTTTATATATGGCCTTCTTCTTATTTTTTTCTGCCCTGATTGTATCTCTAGAGCTTCTTTTAAGAATGCATTAACCTCATTCATGAGAGCTGTAATCACCTTTCACTTCCAAATACCCATTTAGGGTTAGAATTTTGACACTGGAATTTTGGCAGGTGGCAAACATTCAGATCATGCTACTGCATATCTCAATTCTACCACTTTCCACACATAACCTGGGCAAGTTAAACAACTTTTCTAAGTCTTATTTTTATTATCAGTGAAAAGAGGTTGATAACAGCATCTGCCTCACAGAATGAAATATGATAGTGTGATAATGCTAGCCAGAACAAGTGGAAACTCTAGTTAGTATTTCTAATAAAATGTGCCTGTTGAGTTTGGGGTCAGAGTACAAAGTATTAAGCAAATACCAACCGAATATAAAAACCCAGAGGTCAGACTCTGAGATTTAGGAACAAAGACCATTTGCTCTTTCATAAAGTTGTTACTGCTTTTTAAAAATCAGCTGTGACTACAAGGACATTTCAAGTGCCTAAATGACTCCTGCCCTCCTCTTTTGTGATATATCTCAACTGTACTGCATGTGTGTATGTGTGCATATGCATATAAACATATGAGCATATTCTAAGAGACTCATTTGTTTAATGGAATTACATGGCAAATGTAATTCCTCAAGTTTTGTTTTAAGTAAAACTGTACTTATTGGAATATTTTCATTGTATTTCCTGGAATGCTGGGCTATCAGTTACAGTTCTAAGAAAAGTGTGCTGATAGGGGGAAAAAAAGAGGACTGGTTTCCCTGTGGTAGGATTCTGAAATGTTTGGAGGCTAAATCGAAAACGCTTATATTTTATTGTTGTTGTTGTTGTTTTGCCTTGTTCTGTTTTTAAGCATAAGAGGCTGATAAATGGTGGTAGAAATTACAAACTAACTCTGGAATAGCAAATATGTGTTTTGTCTTTACTGCTCCTCTTTATTAAGTCGATGTCAGTGTTTTTGTTTTGTTTTGTTTTCGTTTGTTTGGTACTAGGGATCGAACTCAGGACCTCGCACTTGCCAGGCAGGTGCTTATGCCACTGAGCTAAATCCCTGGCCCTCAATGTCAGTTTTTAAAGAACCCCTTATAAGTGAGTGTTGTATTTTAGGAAATAGTCCTCATTTTGCTATTTTAAAAGCATGTGTAATTCCTATGTTCTTCTAGATGTCTGTGGTGTAGCTCATTGCTTTCTATAGTGACATGTGGATTGAGTTGCATGTATTTCTTTCTAAAGTAATCTGTGCATTTTCCCACTGATGTATCCGGAATAGCCTATGTGACTAACAAATAAATTTGTCTAGTTCCTTCAAAGGTCACAGTCTCCTCCCCTTTGGTTATAGTTTTGAGTGTTTTTAAAACAAAAATTTTCAAGGCTGTCTTTGAATGATATTCTTGTGCTAGTTAGAATGTTTTTATCATGATAATGAAATTAAAGCTTCAGTTAAACTGGTGGTAAATTTATAAATTGGTAGCTTTAAATAGAAACTCTAAAGTAGAGTAAGGGATGCTACAACTTCTTTCCTAATAAAACTTCGCAAGAGATTACGTTTGTAACGCATCTACCAGAATCTGTGGCACAGTAAATCTCAAATCTCTCCTTCCCCTCCTTTATCTTTCTAGTATGGTTTTCTCTGTTAATTCTGGCATCTCTTCCCCAAGTTCATGGAAATACATAAATTTATAGCCATATTCTGTGTTACTTTTCCTTTGTTATATAACAGAATACCATAAACTTAATAGGTAAAACAATGCCTATTCATTATCTCAGTAGGTCAGCCGTCCAGATGGGGCTCAGCAGGGTCCTCTTCCTGTCTCTCCTACTTCTTGGCAGAATTCACTTTCCTCTCTGTGTAGAACTCATAGCAACTTCTATTCCCTTTAAGGCCAGCAGGGGAAGTTGTTCTCTGCTGCTTCAGCTCTTTGTAGAAGGCTTACTTGATCAGGTCAAGGGTGTCTGGGATAACCTTTTCTAAGTTTGAGTTGATTGCTTGGTGACCTCATTGTGGGAGTGCCAGCCCATCATTTTCCCAGGTTTCATAGTCCACAGAACTTGGGGGTCATACCAGGGCATGGATCATTGAGGGTCTGCTTGGATTTCTGCTTAATGCATCTGGGACTTTCAGATTGAAATAAATGGACACCTGTTGTTTCGGTTGTTGGATGTGGTGCTACGACTCCTCTTTTACAAATGAATAAGACTTAGACACTCTCAGTGACTCAAAGGGCAGAAGAAAAACTTAGGGGGCAAAAATCTTAAACTGAGAGAAAAGATTGTTTTTCATGAACAGTTACAGGTTTCAAAGGCGTTCTTAAAAAGCAATTTACCTTCAGATTGATTGGTTATACCCCGTGAACACATTTTCCCAGGGAAGCTATATTCTAAATGGTGGGTTCTCAGTCTGTTCCCCTACATCCAGCTTAACACATAGAATGTCTGTCTTCCACTAATGTAGAACCTCATGAACCCTATGCCTTGAGCCCTATGGAGGTCACTAAAGCTACATGCCTGCCTTGCTTGGGACAGCTCCTTGGAGATGGAAAGCAGAGGCTCAGCGGGGTGAAACCAAGATGTGGGAGGGGCAGGAGCAGGGGCTGCGCCTTTCCCTAGCTGGAAGTCCGTGGGGCGCTGGCAGGATCCATTCTTGCTTTGGTAGGAACAGCTTCCAGCATTGAGCATTGCAATTGTATTTATTTTATTCATGAGTTAGTTCGATTATGCCATATACAAAATCTCATTATCTGCATTATCTTTTATAGACAAGCAGTTACCAAGTGACAGAAAAATTTTAGGTGGTGTCTACTAAGCTTGAATAGCAGGTTATATACTAAGCAGTTGGACCAGCACTTTTATCCTTGAGTTCCTCTCTTTATGGTCTGCTACATATGTAGGAAAGATGGCATATATGGCTTATGTCAAACCAATGTGTTAGGTAAAATAGCCTCTAGTAGAGTCAGTATTTTTCTCTGCGTCCCATCTCGAGTTCTGTCAGATTCTCCTCGTCTTTAAAATGTGCCCAAGGAAAGGGAGAAACTTGAACTCCTAGGGAATTCCCACTGAAAGACGACCCACTCTCAAATTGAAATGATTCAAGAGAAGAGTAGTGATGTTCCCAGCTGGAGTATAGGCCCTGGTCCTATGTCTGAGGAAGGTCGGGTGCAAGGTGACTGCAAAGGGAAACATTGAATGGAGAGAATATCTGCTTTCATTTATCTTTAACACTTTTTTTTTTTTTGGTTTGGTGTTGATTTTATACTTCAGTGTTCTACTCTGCGACTTAGCTGAAACTATTGGACCCCTGTGTGAATCTTAGGAACAAGGTATTGATGTTTGTCTAAATTTAGACTTCTTCGTCTTCTTTTTTTTTTTTTTTAATCCCAAATTTTACTTTCTTCTCATTCACTGCCTCAGGTGAAATAAATAAATAAATGAATCCTATTCCCTTTTGATCTTCATTTCAGGTTATTCAAAATGGATGGCTGACAGTCTTCAAAGAAACCAGTCAGGCACTGGATGTTTTATTCAGGATATTGCCGCTCTGCCCTTTTGTGCAGCTGCTCAAATTGCTATAGAAGGGCCTGAAAGGTTGGCATGGATTTTGCCAGCAGTAAATGACAAGCAGTAATGTGTGTGGTGAATGTTCCAGATGTCCTGGAAATGTTGGTTGAGGCCTCTCTCTCCCGGAAGTTTGTTTTCCCTGTAATGCTCATAGTTCAGTCTAAAAGCTTTAGTCATGGAGATTCGGGTCTTACGGATAATGTGTGAAGTAAAAATAATTTAGAATGCAATTATGAGTTGAGAATGCATTAAAAAAAAAGCACACAGTAACTTTTAAAACAGATAGTTTTTAATAATTCTGTACCTTTGGGACACACAGCATTCCCTTTATATGCCCACCTCCTTCAGGACGTCCACTTCCTTTTTCATTGGCCGCTGTGAAATCTTTTGAAGATCATTACCTTAGTGCCCCCTAATGAAATGTAAATAAAATGAATGATTACAGCTTCATTATGGGTTCAGTATTTATGGGGCTCCCGGTAACTTGCTGCATAAATTTCAGCATGTGAGTAAATTCTCTTAGGGACAGTCAATGTGAGAGTATTTTATTTTCCTTTGCCATTTTTTATGATGTACTAATTCTTTTCACCTCTGGATTCTTTATAGTTGTTTCTACCCTAGAAAAAGTAGTACCCTAGTAAATAAATAGATTTTTTTTCTGGATGACTTTTATGGCCCCTGTAGGATTTGGACCAGACCTGAGTTGCTGCCTGATGCTGACCTGTCAGAGGAACCCTGAAATAAAGGAATGCAGCTTTTCTTTCTTTCTGTCTGTCTGTCTGTCTGTCTTTGTTTCTTTGTTTCTCTGTTTCTCTGTTTCTTTCTTTTCCTTCCTTCCTTCCTTCCTTCTTTCCTTCCTTCTTTCTTTCCTTCCTTCCTTCCTTCTTTCCTTCCTTCTTTCTTTCCTTCCTTCCTTCCTTCCTTTCTTCCTTCCCTCCTTTCTTTTTCTTCTATGCTATATCCATTTCCCCCCAAAGGAAAATTTCTCTATCCTGTCAGCATTTCTCTATCCTGCCTTTTTTTTTTTATGAAATATGTCAGATTTCTTAAGTCTGAATTTTGTTAGAAATCACGATGCAATGGGGTAACACTATCTGATTGCTTAGAGATTTCAAGCATTTTATGTTTTCTCCCTTGTCGTCAAGACCAAGGAAGTTCGCCTCCCCACTCAGTTTACTACTCAACCCTACTTTTCTCTGCTGCCTCTTCTTTCTGGAATTGTTAGAAGCGTGAAATATCCATGGAATGCTCCCTGCTTTGCTTTAATCCTTGCCCAGTCTACGAAGCATCTCCTGTGGTGGGACACAGAGTAACCCTTGGAGCCTGTGCGTTTTCACAAAGCCTGCGTGAGCAGGACAGCCTGGACTCCACGGGGACAGTAAGGTGAATTTAATTAGATTTGAGATGGCAGTTACATTTCAGTGCTTAATGTTAAGCCCAAGAATTCCCCTCTTTTAGACCCAGCAGTTTGAGATGTGAGGGGGATGCATGGGAGTGCCACTGGGTGAAGATATGTTAATGCTTATTCAATGATCTCTTGTGGGCTGGAGGCTTTTTAAAAATCTAATTTCCCTTCCTTGTAGAATACAAAGAAAAATAGAGTATCTTCATGACAAGTGGCTCATATAAAGTGGACACAAGCCAACTATTAGAGTTCTTGTTTCATCCCAAGTGCCATGTTAGTGAAGAGGGTGATGGTTGAGGAAGGAACCTGTAGATACGTGAGACCTCAAGTTGAGTGTGCTCGTGGGCCAAGCGCCTGGTCTGGCAGAGCGGATGGAAAAGGAAGGGGGAGAATCCATGCTGTTCTAAACTGGGTCACTTGTTACGGTACCAATGTCTGAGTTCTGCTGGAGCATGGTCGGGAAGGTGCACAACCTCCCTCCAGTTTACATAACATGGGGAAGGGTGCTTAATTAGCATACAACATTTTAAATTACACTGATTGTAATCTGAGCTAGGAAGGAAAAATTGCAGAATGTTGTAGGAAAAGGAAAGTGTGGGCCTCTAGAACAAGTCAAGGAAGACCTTATTCAGAGTATTGAAGTTGAGGTAATTTAATTTGAGGAAGTGGAGGAAAACCTTTTTATTCTAAGATGAAATTTGGAGTGATTTATTTCATTATAGAGTCTTCCAATTAGTTAAAATCACATGAATATATATGATTATTCTGACCAACGAATAAAAACTTAAAAATAGAATTAGATGAAAACTTACTATAGGATAATTTAAGATGTGTAAAGTGTTTGTCAATCACGATCCATATTAGAGGGGATAGCATGAGTATTAGGGACACGCAGTGGATCTCGTAGTAATCTCCAGATTTAGGTTCAGATTAATAAACACCGAGCAAGTCCTGTGGGAAAGGGAGTGTGCTGAAAGTGAGTGAGGTGTGCTGTCAGACCTCTACAACTGTACGGTTTACTTTAGAAGCAGAAATGTTATCCTTCAACAATCGTAAAAAAACAAACATTCTACTTCAACAATCTTGAAATGCTTAAACATTCTAAGATGCCCTTGAACTTACTTTCTCCCTCTGTCTCTGTGTCTCATCTTTCTTTCTCCTTCCCCCTCCCTCCCTTCCTTCTGTCTCTCTCTCTGTCTCTCTCTGCCCCCTCTTGCTTCCTTGCTGGGTGCAGAGCAGGTATTTTAGCAGTATTTTCAGTATCACGTATATAAAAGTAAAGTTAATGGATTTGAATGGATTTATACAAAATGTTTATGTTCATTGAATCTTTCCATCTCACCTTCAATACTTAGACAAGTTTCATTACTTGATCCTCTCTTAGGCTGCATAAAGCAATCACAGTAAATTATCTAAAACTCACTTTTTCACATTTGCTGGATATTATTTTTGAAAAATTATGAAGGATGTGGATGTGGGCATACATAAAAAGAGGCATATGAACTTTCATGCCTCTCTAGGTATGCCATTGTCTAGGAATCTCCACACCAAAGCGTGATTTTAAGGATTCTCCTGTCTCCCAAGATAGGTGACCTTGGACAAGTTAATTTATACTTCTGCATCTCTACCCTCATTTGTAAAATGGGGTAATACTGTTAGTGCATTGAAGTATCTGAAATTGAGACATAAGTGCTAACTGTTAGGCATCACTTCTTATACAATACTAGGAATTAACAATGATAAAAATATTTTCAAAAGGTTAGAAATGACATAAACAACTTGGCAAGACCCTATCCCAAAATAAAAATGAAAAAGGTTCAGGGACATAGCTCTGTGCAAAGGTCCTGGGTTCAATTCCCAGTCCTGCAAAGAAACAAAAAGTACATGTGACAAAGATTTTAAATTATCACATTCAAAGCAGTAAGTAGTTTTCTTTATACTGCTTGCTTGGCTGTTGGAAATAGACAGGAATAGCTCTTTTCTCTGTTGCTGTCGAAAAATGCGTGAAGTCCCAGTAGATATGGCAACCACAAAGTTGATATCAGGGTTTTCTTTTTTTATTTTACCTGTTTTTTAAGACTAATAAGTTTGGGCCAACTTATCCATCATTCCTTGCCTCTCTCTGTCTCTCTCTTTCTTCTTGAAGAATATACCCAATAAAATCTTTTAGATAAAATTGTATTTTTCAGGCAATTTTGTGATAAAATTGGGAAATACTGGTCTTTATTCTTTCCAGTATTGTACATATAGTAGATGATCAGTAAATGTTTGCTGAAGGAATGATGATGCTTACCCAACAGGAAATACAAAGAAATGACATTTTTCCTGCCATAATTCTACTGCTCTTCAATCATCAAAGAAATACAGGTGGACAGGTCATTTCTTGTAGGTTTTCAGTTCATCGTTGCATTCTGTAACTAAAGTGTTGAGCTTGATTTGTAATTATGAAAAGTATCATGGAGCAAGAAGTTTAAGAAAGGTAAACCTTTTTGAAAGAGTGTAGCTCTTCATTGATGATGCAAACATTTGTGTCCCTTCTTTACATAAACATCGCCTTTTTCCAGTTCAAAATCAAGTGTCCCCTGACATTACTGAGAGTGTTTCCCTGAGGGTTGGACTGTGACACATGGCCTTTCCTTGTCACTCTCTACCTGCCGCACAGGTGACTTGGAAGTGGAGTGCTCAGAGCTGCCCGTGAAGGACACAGTCTTCTGTGTGTGGACAGCGGGGTGGACAGATGGCACTCTGCCTTCAGCACTCAACCCAGACTGCGGTGGAGCAGACTTGCACTTATTATTGGTGAAAGTCTCACAGAACATCAGCCATGAAAAATGGTTCCCTTGAATAATTCACAACTTGATAATTTAGAAATTTTAAAATGGCTTCTAAGCCATATGTGGTGGGGCACACCTGTAATTCCAGTACTTGGGAGGCTGAGACAGGAGCATAACTGTGAGTTGGAGGCCAGCCTGGACTAAATAGTGAGACCTTGTCTCCAGCCATTCAATGGCTTCTAATGGATCGAGCCACATGGACCAAACTGTACAAAAGATGGGAAATACATTTCATGCCCCATTACTCTGTCAGAGCAAGAGGACCCATAGTGTTGCTGAGTATAGAAGTAGAGGAGCTTTTTTATAAGCTCTAGAGCCGGAGAGGGGGAAGCTTTTAGAGCTTTCAGCGATAACAAACAGCCCACGGTGGCACCTGTGCCTTTGCTTTGCCACCACTGCTCTAGAGGGTGCTCAGTAGTTTCTGAAGCCTTTTGAGAAGCCCTGTGTCATTCTATTTAATATTTTTCTCTATTTGCCCTTGCTGGCATTCAGAGTTCCTCAGCGTGTACAGTACAGTGGTCCCTCTGTTCACGAACTTAAGTCTTTCCATGATTCTGGCTGCAGAATTGGTTCCACGATTCTGATAGCAATCCGATTACAAGCAACCAGAATTATGGAATGAATTCTGCAACCAGAGGTACCACTGTTCTCAGAGCTAAGCTTCTGGCTTATGTATATGATATATGTCTGGCTTTATGCAATGTTTTCAAAATGCTATTAAGAATAAATTTCAGGTGTAAATTTAATATATTAGGTGTGTTACTTAGAAAAGTGCTACTGGAATCATTTTGTGAAACTCATTTTCCATACTATAATCTGGAAAAGTAGAAAAAATGCGATAGTTGAAATCATGAAATCTAATTGAAGTCCTAGCTCAATTACTAACTGTATGATATAGAACAAGAAATTAATCATTTTGGTCACAGATAACTCATGAAATCATCTCATTTACTTTAGCATTCTGTGTTTTCTGTGTATCTAGTTCCTGTATTTTCCATGGATTTTTTTTTTATTCTAGTTTCCCTAGTACTGATTTAATTTACTTTTTTATTTGGTTTCATTTGTTGGTTTAACAAGTAGTTATTGAGTAGTGTATATGTGTATTCTTATAAATTGCTTCAAATTCTGGGTAAGATGATACAGCATATACATAACTCTTTAAAGAGTGAGTAGATTTGAGGAGTATTTGAAAGCTATAAAACCTCTAAAGTGGATTCTTTGATTTTATGAGCGATATAGTTTGCGACTGGGATCCTCAAATTCAGAAACTTGGAGGATTTTTTACAACCTGGGCACATCGAAGCAACCAGCACTTAGCTCAAGAAAATAAGACATTACGTGTCCTTTAGATGCCCCTGTAGTACTTTCTGTCACCATCTCTTCTCTGTGCCCACCACCCTTCTTGGCCTTCACCACAGCTGTGACTTAGGTTGGCTAGGTTTGAATTTGAAAGAGTCATAGGACAGGTGACCCTTTCCCTTTTAACTTTATGGTAACATATACATAGCATGAAATTTCCATCTTAACCATTTTTTAGCTTTTGTATATTATAAACCAAAAATAGATTTACTGAATAAATGACTTCAGTCTCTGGCACAAATGTGTGTCAGTTATGTTTTGCTTCATAACAAATCACTCTGATATATAGTGGGTCCAATCAACAGCAATTCATTTTTTAAAAATTTATTTATTTTGTCATGTTTGTTTACATTTAGGTGACATTTTTACATTCACAGTGTTGCACAATTGTCATCACTATCCATCTCCAGAACTTTTCATCCTCAATTGAGACTCTGTACCATAAAACACTAGCTTTTTATTCCTTTCCCCAATCATAACAATAGTCTTTCATTTTATTTTGTGTCTCTATGAATCTGATAATTATAGATACTTCAGATAGGTGGAATTATTTGATATTTCTTTCACTTTAGCATGTCTTCATGATTAATGTACATGTGGCATATATCAGAATTTCCTTCCATTCTAAACCTGAATAACATCCCATTCTTTGGAGAGCATCACATTGTTAATCTATGTACTCATTGAGGGACACCTGCTTTGCCTCTGCCCTTAGCTACTGTGAATGACGCTACTGTGAACATGGGCGTACGTGTATCTCTTCAAGTCTCTGCTTCTATTTCTTGTGGGCATATGACCAGAAGTGGGGTTGCTGGATCATAGAGTCAGACTGTGTTCAAGTTTGATGAGTCACCATGCTCTTTCCATGGTGGCTGCATAATATCACATCTATGCCGGAATTTGCCCTTTCTTTTGCTTGTCATTGTGTTGGGAGGCCTTGTCCACATTGCTGTGCATAGTTATGGCTCATGCAGACTCACTGCTCTGTGACAGTGCGTTGCATGTGTGTGCCATGATCATCTTGCCATTTTCCTGTGGATAGGCACTAATTTCTACTCTGAGCCTATTGCAAACAGTTCTGCTTTTGGAAGACATTGAAAAATTAGTTCTTATGTTCTTTCACTAGGGGAAGGAAATCATTAGCCTGAAGGTGTTATTTGTACAACTCACAGAACTTTCTGGTTGTATCATTTGCTAACCTGAGTGACAATATACCTCACCCACTTAAGCCTAGGAGAAAGAACTCAGTGATCATATAATTGGAAAGTTGAAGCATCCAGTTTCAGATGGCTTCATACATGACTTAGACCCACTCTGCTTTTGTCTGATTTGGTTCTTCTCTTTTAGCTATTCATGTACCATTGATGCTCACAAGTCAACCAAAACTGTGTAACCTCTCAACTTCAAATTGGAAAAGATCTTTTTTGTCAAGATCTTGCCTCTAGCCTGGCATGTAGTGCGTGCTTGTAATCTCATCACTTAGGAGACTGAGGCAGGAGGATCACTCTGCATTCAAGGCCAACCTGGACCATATAATGAGTTCAAGGCCAGCCTCAACTACATAGTGAGGCACTGTCTCAAAAAAACAAAATCTTCCCTCTAGCCTAATTTGAGTCTGCAAGTCCCCAAAGCAATTCAATGCAATTGGGTAGTGGATTATGCTGCCTGAATTAGCTGGAAGTGTGTGCATGGTGTAAGTGTTCCCTAAATCCAGGCATCTGGACGAGCGGTATCTCTGGAGTACAGTCATAACACGAATGGAGAGAGGTCACCATGCCTCTGTGTTCAGGGGGTACCTGTAAGAACTGGGGTCAGTATAATCCATGGTTGCTAATGTTCTTGTTCTTTAGCTGGTAAGAGGAAGAAAAAAAACCCTTTAATTGCAGGGCTATTGAGCAGTATAAAGTTTCACTGCAAAGTAAAAAGTGAAACCAAGGTATAGCCTTGTACCAGTTAAGGACTTGGGGTAGAATGCAGCCTGGTGCTCACCATGAGGAAGTGTCATGCTCCCTCGAACCTGGTGTCCTGTCCTGGAGGTTCTATTGCATGAAGAGGAACCCGTGTGCTTAGTTCCCCCTCCATGTTCGAGTACTGCTCTACTCAGTCCTTTATATTTTATTGGATTGTTTTTCTATTTTCTGTTTATAAAGCTTTTTATTCATGTTGATCATGAGAAAGATATTGTTGCGAGGGGAAAAAAAATCACCAAATCTTAGGGAGAGATAAAAACAGTTCATTTCTTGCCCATTTTAAGAATGCTACTGTGTCTAGCTGAATATGGGAGATCAAAAGCCAAGGGAAATGAGATGATGTTTCAATAAAGTGAATACACTAGCATTCAGAGATACAGTGAGGAATTACTGCTATCTCTGGCAGCTAATCTTCTTTCTTTTTCACATTAATTTTTATTCTTATCAAAATACAATACACATGTAGAGTTTTAAAATTCAATAATGCTGCCAGGCTTAAGAAATACTGTAGAGTCCTGCCCCCACCCCTACTTCCCTTGGAGTTTTTTTTTTTTTTTTTTTGAAACCGTGAATCGAACTCATGACCTCAAACTTGCCAGGCAGGCGCTTGTGCCACTGAGCTATATCCCCAGCCCTGGAGATCTTTATTAATGTTCTTCACCTCTCAATACATCCAGGTTCTTCTTTCTTATTTCCTATTTTGTACTTTATATAATGGTTTAATTTTGGTACATGATGACTTAATTCTTAGCTTTTTTATTCCATGTCACCTTATTTTCCCATTCTTTGATGACTTAAAATAGTGATAGTGCTATTATAGTGTATTTTTTTGTTCAGTCAGTATTTAGTGTTTGTATTATTTCAGTTATATATGCCTTGGTTTTTTATTTCTTCTGTAACAAATTAGTGTAAAGGTAGTATCTTAAAATAACATAATTTTTTTGTCTTATAATTCTGGGGATCAGAAGGCTGGTGTGAATCTTAAGGGGTGAGCATTAAAGGTTATGTCCTTTCTGGTGGCCCTGGGGGAGAATCCGTGGTGCTGCTTTAGAGCTTCCAGATGTGGTCCTTTATCCTGGGTCCTGGCCACACCATCCCAACATCAGCCTCCGGCACATCTCTGTCTCTGACTCTCTTCCCCTGCCTCTTCTCCTTTATGGCTCTTGTGATTACGGTGAGTCCTCTTGGGGAATGTAGGGTACCCTCATCCCATCACCTTCATCTTATCAACAAAGTCCCATTGGCCATGGAAAATAATATAGTCATAGGTTCTGGGGATTGCAACATCGTTAGAGGGCCCATTGTTCTGCTGTCCAGTGTGTGTGTGTGTGTGTGTGTGTGTGTGTGTGTATGTGTATTCTTTTTTTTCCCCCACTGATCATATTTCCTTTTATAACTCTGTGTTTTATAATTACGGTGTTTTTCTCTTCCTAGAGTTTATGTAGCTCTCATGAATCCTTTCCATTTTCTCTAGTACAGCCGGGAAGCTGCTCTTTGTACTTTTCCTGCTATCAAACATAACAGATAACCTGTCAATGTGTGTTCTTGAAGTCTTCTCCTGGGCCCTGCACTTTCTGGTCCAGGCCGCACCTTGGGCTCACAGGGTTGCTGGCTGGCAGCAAATTTCTCAGAATTCCCTGTTCCCATCATTTCCACCAGTCTGGTGACATTCTTTGCCTTGCTGGATGTGCTGCCCTCTCCTGCATTTCACAGACTTCCAATCAGTGGATCTCATTTTTCAGGTGGAGGTATCCTCCAGTAGTTTCTTGAGAAGAACTTTATCAGTGACATATTTGACACCTTAGGTATCTTTAAATATCTTGAGCAAACTGTGGAGATGGCAGCAAAACGAAAAGCCTCTGACTGCTGAGAAAAGCAGCTTAGAGAAGAAAAGGGAGCAGGAGAAGGTAGGAAAGATGAGGATGGAGAGAAGATTCTTCTGTCACGATCTTTTGTCCTCCTGCTCTGTTGCCCAGAGTTGTGTCTTAGTCTCTGTGCTTTGCTAATGCCTTGCCCTTGGGAAGCATTTCATATGTGTCCCGGGGTGGCTGAGCACATATAGACAACCTTGTGTTCCCTGCCTTGTATAGTGACAGCCATTAGCATGCTTGAAAAGTTTACTGCAGTTTTTAAAAGATGCCCCCATCAGACCTGTTTCTTACCTCCAAGGTATTTAGTACATGAATCTGATCCCCCCATAACTTTGTACCCCTTCTGCCTTTACCACATGATGTGATCCTTAAGACTCAAGCTCATGTCTAGTTCATCTCTGTACCTCCCCCTCATGCTATGCATTGTTTACCTGCTCGGTGAATATTTGCCCATGACTGTCTATCTCACACACACATCTTCACGTCTGTCGTGTGAGCGAGCCATGGCCCAGCATCAGAGCCTTGCAGCTGCTGCCCTTCTCTACAGCCTACTTTTCCTGACCCTGCCTGAGCTGCGCCCTTCACCTACAAGGGCGCATGCATATCGCTGAGTCCCCCATGCCCTGATCCAAAGACACTGTCTGTTCTCTGACTCTGTCATCCTGCAGTGGCTCTACCTGCTGTAAGAACTGGGTGCTTACTAGTGGGCTTATTTATAATTCCCCAACTAAGGGGCACCGTAGATGTGTCTTTGGTCTTCATCTACTTGTTCCTGGAGCATGGAAAGCTGAGTAGAAGTTTATTAAATGAATAATACCACCTACTGAGAGAATAATAACGCTAATGCCATATTTGTGTCACTCTGACTGGATTAGGCAAGTGATAAAAGACAAGAACACACATACCCACCTTCCCTGAAAGTTTTAACTATGCTCCCCTTTGAGGAATATACAGATAACTGAATATTCAAGCAGAGCGAGGGTTGCTTTCACTCTTGGCTTCCTGTTTGTGTATTTCTGTAGAAGCCCAAATCTGGGGAGGAAAAGAGAAATACTGAATTGGGAGATCTGTCCGTTAGATTTCCTCTGAGAGGTCAATCCCTCAGGTTTAAGTCCTATCGGCTCTTGTGCCCCAGGCACAGGGACCTGATGTCACTCTTAAAACTCCAGCCTCAGAGCAGCTGGGGAGCTCATTTTGCACGTACTTTGGGTCCTCTTGCTTCGCAGCGTTTTGTATCTAGGTTTCTGTTCGTGTATGGCATGGAAACCTTGGTAATTAGGTTTCTGTGACTTCAAGATGCTTCTGGGGCTCTAGCTATAAAAAGCCATTCCCCCTGAAAACAGGACAGAAGTCTACGTATATACCTGTTCCTTTTCTTCCTCTAATCTGAGTGTAATGAAATCAGAACCAAATTGCTTTAAAATGTTTAAAACTGGCCATTGTTGCTCAGTGCCCTGCAGAAATTGATCCTTGTCTCCAGAGCAGGGTTTTCTCTTAACAACACTACTGTTTGGGGCCACTCTGGGATGGAGGGGTATCTCCTGGACTGAAGGATGAGTAGCAGTGAGCTGGACCCTACTTACTAGATGCCAGTAGCATCAATCTCCCTACCCTGCCACAGGTATGAAACCAAAAATCTCCCAATATTGCACAACCTGGATTGGGAACCCAGGGAATACTTGGAAAGACCCAGCCCTAAGCCTCGGCTCCTTGTTGGCATCATCAGTACACAGGTGGTGCGCCTTTCCTATAAAAGCAGGAGGCTCCTGAACTTCGGCCTTGTGGTGTGTGTGTCTTCTCAGTCATCCTGGATAGTTTCAACGGATGACCTCTCCACCCGTCCCCACCCAAAACACATAATACTCCTCTAGTGTGAACTTTGGCTCCTCCTCTGTGCACATGTTCCTTCATGGAGCCTACACTTGTATAGGGTAAGACGAATAATAAATAAATGTAAGATATGTCAGGCGATGAAAAGTGCTAAGGCGAAACCACACCAAGGTGGGGAGAGAGAAACACTAAGTATGGATATCTTACATTTCCAAATGGAGTGGTCAGGAAAATTGTAAAGGGAGCTCGAGAGCAGGAGCTTTGGACATCTCAACAGAAATGAGCTGTGGGAGCAGGTGAGAAATTTAACAGAAGAAAGGTTTATTCAGGTTCATGGTTCTAAAGATTTCACTCCATGGCTAGCTGGGCCTATTGTTTTTGGGCCTGTGATGAGGCAGAAGGTCATGGGAGGGAGCATGTGCTAGAGCAGTGGTGTTCACTCCTTGAAAGCCAGGAATCAAGGAGGGAGAGAAGGGGCCAGGATCCCAATATCCCATTTCAGGGCCTGTGCCCAGTGACCTAATTTTCTCCCACTGGACCCCAGATCTTACAGTTTCTACCACCTTCCAGCAGCCCTAACCCAGGCTGGCAAGCCTTTAACACACGAATCTTGGGGAAACGTTCAAGGGCCAAACTGTAACAGAGCAGTCAGTGCAAAAAGTCCTGAGCCAGGATTGTGTTTGGTGTTTGTAAAGAAAATCAGAGGTGTGGGTGTGGCGGGGAGACAGACAGTCAGGGGTGAATGGGTGACAATCACGTGACGCTTCGGGAGCTTTTGTTAGATAAAATTTCAAACATATCCTAAAGAAGGATAAATAGTATAGTGACTCCTTATCTGCTCATCATCCAGCTTAATAAATAGTAACTCTCAGTCACTTTTATTTTATGTATCTTAACTTTAACTCCCTAGGTTTTGAAGCAAAACTTACACATATTATTTCATCATTGGATATTTTTGCATGTATTTCTAAAAGATAAAGGTGTTTATTATTTAATAGTATACTTAAAATAGCTCATATATTTCATCAGATGTCCATATACATATATTTAATATCTCTACTATATATGTATAACAACCACTTTACTTTTTAAATATGTCATTGTTTATAGTTTATTTGATATCATGGCCCTCAGGAGGTTCCTGTGGTGTAATTTTTATCTTTCTTGAATCTACTGTATTTTAATCTTTAGGTTTCTCTTCCATCTATTTTTTTTTCCCTACTGAGAATTTTTAGAAAATCATTCATCTGTTCTGACTTTCACATCTAACTTTTGCCCATTACTTTTCTGTGATTAGTGTGATTGTGTTTAGTGTGTTCTTGGGCCCTGTGTTTTCCATAAATTAATATTTTGATATAAAGCCTTGGTCATATCCAGGGATGATGTGACATTTTGGGAAGACTAATTCGTGTGTCCCCTTATAGGGCACAATGTCCTGCGCTCTTTTCTTTGTGGTGGCAGCAGTCATAGACGATCATGGCCTAGACCCGCTGGTGTATGAGGTATGAGAAGTGGTGAAGGGCCGTATCTGTCATCCCTTCTGTTTACCATTTGGAATACTCCCATGAGGAACATCATGTCTCAGTGTGCGAGATGGAGTTTAAATGCTTGATTCTTTATCAGTTTTGTAATGAGATAGTTCTCTGACATCCTCCAAATATGACCATTGCAGGCTTCTTTCCTTCTATTCTTGAACTCAGGATTTCAAACATTTGATATGTTTTAGTACATTGTTATTATCCGTATTGATACTCAGTTATCCAATTTTGGGCCAAGTGTGCTAAATTTTTGGTTCATAGCTATAAGCAAAAGGGAAGTGGTCAGAAGACTTTAACCAGAAGGATGATGTATTCCAGATGAGATCACTCTGAAATTTATGTTGCCCACAAAGCGAAGAGTGTCGTTGAGAGGAAGTGAGTATATCAGATAGGAAGAAATTAATCTAGCTGAGATACAATATATTTATTTGGATCAAGGGCTTGGGGCTGGGATGGTAAATTTGCCTTTGGGTGTGTTAAATTAGGGGTATTAAAAGGAAGTCCAAGTGAAAATGACCCGTTGGCAGTATGGAACTGCAATTTTCATTCTGAAGATCAGTGTGTTGCAGTCTACTGAATTATATACTAGTGTGTTTCTTGAGATGGAGATTGCCCTTGCAAGATTAAAGAATGTGAGATTTTTAGCTTTATTTTTAGTGTAGATAACTGATTTTTTTTCTTTTTCTTTTTTACCATAACCTGGCTTCTAACACTCTTGCTTTCAAATGCTCCCTGACTTCCTAAGTTGACCATCTACTTTGTGTTCCATATCTTTATTCTGTCTTCTTATTGTGCTTTTTAATACTGAATTACAATTATTTTTTACATTTCTGTCTGCCTCCCTATGAAGGCCAGGACTCACCAGTGACAGTATTTCCAATAGGGCTTGCCTCTGAAAAAGATAGAAGGGTTGGTTAGTTCTGTGAGCCCACAGAGAAGGAGCAGTTGGTAACTGGTGAACTTTAGCATATCATAGAGCAAGGTAGTAGACAAGGGTTTAGGGAAGGCTTCTGGGAATATCACAGAAACCTGCACTATCCCCAGGGACCCCTTTTAGAGTTAGCAACAGCTCTCTAGAAGGGCACAGAACTGAGGGACACTCTATGACAAGGAGAAAAATAGGGAGAAAGCAGCCAGAGCCAGGTGCAGGCTTGGAAAGGTGCGAAGGTGTCTGGGTTTCAGCCTCCCTTTCCTTCTTTGATAGTCCCACTGTGCCAGGTGTTCCTGCCCACGAAGGCCTCTGGGCTAGGAGCTAACACACCAGTATCTAATCCTGCCTCTGCCATTAACTGTATGTCCTCCATTTCTTTTATCTGTGACAAGATAGGGTTTGACTTCAGTACCTTTGAAATGTAACTGTAAACATTACCTTCTCATCCAGTTTGATACTGTGTGTGTGTGTGTGTCTCCTCATAATACTCAAAAATTAGGATACTTAATAAAGTTCTAATTTGTTCTAGCATTTTTTTTCTTAAACTGGTGGCTGCCAAATTTTGAAATGTTTTAAAATGCATCAGAGGAAGTGAGTCAGATATGTTCTTCATACACGACAATGGAAGTAACTCGTAGTTCCTAGTGATGAACACTGTGAAAAAGTGTGTCCTTTGAATAAATACAGGACAAAACTTTCAGGCTCTCAAAATATATGTTGTCTCTTTCCACGCTAATTCATATTAGATTGCTTTTATAAAGGATGGAGCACCAAGATGTTCTTAAAAATCAGCTTTTCAAAAACAGAAATACAGGCTCCTGCCTCTTGTGTTTCTATTTAGTATTTTGCCATCGTAAGGTTTTGCCTGTCGACAGATCTTTGCCTCAAAACGGAGTTCAACTTCCCCCAGATTTACACAGTTAGTTTAGTCCCTTCTCATGATTGCCATATATAGAAAAAAAGTCTAATTATTTTCACTCAGCACCATTCCTCATCTCCTGTGGAACACGAGTGATTTTGTTAACTCCAAGGGGGAAAATAAATGCAGCTTCTCGGAGTGGCCAAATGCTGGTCTGTGGTAGCACAGAAGGGGAGGGGGAGTTGATATGTGCAGAGATAAACTCTTTAAAGCAAGATACTTTTGCTTTGTTTTGCCCCTTACCCTCCTCCCCCGCAAAAAAGAACTCACCATGTCACCGAGATGAAAAGTGGGTCTGTGAGTAGAACCACTTTCTTAAAAAAAAAAAAGATTGAGAAACCAATTACTTGATATGCAGAGCCGCAAGCCTGGTTCCCTTAAGGAAATCAGTGCAGTGTGTACTGCCGTTAACCTGAGGCAGCCGCTGACGGCTCTTGATTACGCTAGAGGTGGAAGGACCCAAACTTGCAGGATCCCCCTCCCCCTCGAGAGGTTAGTAGTCCAGTCCTTTAGAGAGGTTCCTCTTGGCTCTCTGTCATCACCGGGACGCTGGCAGGGACGTGTGTCATGGTTCCAATAGAGTGTGCTAACACATAACAACCATGAAAGCCCAGCGGGAAAGGCTACAGATTCCGGGGCTGACCTTGGAGTAAGTATTGTCTGTCTTTAATATTTTAATGCTTGCTGCATGGCACTCGTTTTTTCCTGCGACCAATAGCTGTGTAGCATTTGTTTGTACTGACAGCCTCAGAGCGCTGCAGTGTGAGGTGGCGAAACATGTCTTAAATGCATGGCTTTTGGTTTCAGCTGATGTGGAAACCCAGACCGAGCATTTTACATTGCAGGCGGAGGAAAGGCACTGCTGCATATTTAAAGTTACTAAACCTCAATTCTGGAAACATTTTAACAGCTCATTGTGAAAGAATGTATCAGTAGGCCATGGTGTATCTGTCTTTTTTTTTTCCTTCTCTCTGTTTGTTTATCCTGATGCTGCCTGTTTCTAAAGAAAGGCCTCTGTCTGCATTGAATAATAGAAAACATTACAATGGATTAGAGTACAAGAGAAGGGTTATTTGTGACAGTCATTAGATGTGATCCATGTTTTATCAGTGCAACAGAATATTAATGATCTGGAGTCTATTTAGAATCCTCCCTGCAGTCTCCAGCCACTGCATGCAACGTGTTTACCTAGTTGAGCTCTTTTTTGCTTAGCTTTTTTTTTTTTAACCCATTAACTCATCTCACTGCCTTCTGGTTTGATGTAGCTATGTGAAAATGTCCACAGCTAATTTGTGGCGCAGAAGTTAGACATCTGTGAGGCAGGAAGTGTCAGCAAATTTTTATTTTAAATCTGTTAGTCAAAGATGCAGAAGCTGTGAGTTGGTCTGTGCTGGCACTTCAAATAATAAACAGTAAAATATAACTCTGTTAGAAAAATAGAAATACCCCTTTTTCTCACTGACAATACAGATTTAAAAAAAAATTGTATTTTCATGAAATCTTTATACCATAGACCCAAAAATCTCATACTGGACTATCTCCAGGAAGAGGCTGCGGGGGAATTGTGCCCAGTTCTGAGCATTAATTCTTCGTCTTGAATTTTATAGCTACGTCACACAAGAAAAATTATTTCCTCAATTAATGAAATAAGAAATGTTCCACATTCCGAAGTGAATACTTTTTAAATCAGTCCTTGCTCTAAAATTGTACACTGATTTTATACAAATGAGGGACTCCCTCATAAAAAGTTAGAGGGATCTTCAGAGCTTCTTGCTGATGTGCCAATTGTCAGAGATACAGATAGTATTTACCCATCGCTCTAATTATTGTTCCCGTTTCACCCCGCCCTGATGCTCCACCTCACCTGTGTGGGATGTTCCAGTGGTCTGTGTTTCTTCCCTAGCACTGTGAAGAGGTACAGAGCTATCCAGCGTTCTGGCTTTAACTACAGCATGGTTTTTCCCACTAGGATTTAGCTGTGCTGCTTACAGGGTTATTTTTTTTAGGACTTAGTAGATATCATTTCATAGTGAAGCCTCTTCTGCCTTTCTTCCATTTTTAGCATCTTGCCCACTTTAACAGGACACACTTCAAAGTAACTTCTAAAATATTAACTCGGTTATGTCAAATGTCCCATTTTATAATTTTCAAGACCAAGGTTGTGCCACGAGCTTTACGACTTTGCCAGTGATGACATTAGACATAGGAGTCAGCTGAACAGAGGGGGTTCTCTGGAGTTTGATCTGGTGTCAGACCACCCCGCCCCATCTAGCCTTTACCTTGGTAAATGTTACTGTGCCTTAAAATAGATTATTCTTTTCACCTGAGGAGCTTAAGTAGAAGACAAGATTACTCTTAAATGTCATTGAGTAATAGCATGTAATTTCCTTTGAACATTTTGTTTACTTTGAAATGTAAAATTGCTCAAGTAGACATAGCTAACTTTATATTCATTCATGGCAGTAGCTAGTCTTGAAATGTAAAATTGCTCAAGTAGACATAGCTAACTTTATATTCATTCATGGCAGTAGCTAGTCTTTGAGTAATTCCAGCTTCTAACCACAGAAGAGAAATGTTACAGTGAAAACTCTAATCACTGATTTTTATTAGAAGCAGATTTATTACATATAATTTTACTTATTAAGGGTCCTAACTTACAGATCAAATGTCTAGAATTGCTTTTGGATATTCTCTTCTGAGACATTACTGTTTTTCTTTCGGAAAAGTTTGTTATACACATACTATACCTATCAAGTATCACACGAACATATTTTATATGACTTAACAATAGTAGGCAATTTCCAATTCTTGTTTCAGAAATAGAAATCTTAGATGTGAGATAAATATGTCAGATATTAGTTAGTGATTAATCTGTACAGAAGTTTATGATCCCTGGATAGCTTATAGATGGCTTTCCAGTTCCTGACAAAGAAGATAGATGTTTTTCGCTCTTAATACAGTGTAAGTATAGACTCTGCTTCGCAGATACTTCATAATACCCATTGTATGATTCCTTTTGGACACAACGAGTGGTGTGGTGCCCATACGTGTCTATTTTAGGACCAGAAGGGATAGATAAAGCTGTGTAGTCCTTAGATAAAATGACGAATGTGTCAGTGGACATTCCTGAGGGCTTTCCAATGAGCTGCTAAGTTCCAGTACAGGATGGTTAAGAGCAGCAACTTTTTAATGTGCTTTGAATGCATACAGAGACTTACACCTTAGTTTACCAAAGACTAGGGCAAAACAAGAGAATGACTTTAGGAGGTATCAAACTGTATCAAATGCTTTGTTAAATAAAGTGAATTACTTTGAGCAATAGTATTATATTTCAGTTTCAGATAGCGCCAACTCTCAATTATCTATATAATAGGAAGTAAGGTTATCACTAAGACTTTGCGAAGGATTGTGAACCCATATTTTGTTTTGATCATTGTTGCTAATAAAAGGTAGCAACCAGCTTAAAACAGACACTGTGTACCCCCATCTCAAGACCCCCTATTCTAAGGTAGGAAAACACAATATGGTGTAAAGCATTCTCCGTGGAAAGACAGAACATTGTTTAAGCAACAGTAATATCTGTTAGTTACTTCAGCCTAAGAAATGGGGGCATAATACTTAATTTTTAGTTTAATTTTTGTCATATAAAAATAGCTGAGGGTTGTCTAGAACCACCTTTATATTTTGATAGATCTATTGCTAAACTTCTTATATATAGTTTAAGTTGTGTTACCTCCCTATCAGAGGAAAGGCCTGAAATCAAAAGAAAAAATGATGAATGGACTATTCAGCTACCTGTGATGAATATTTGAGAGTTGGCTGCTGAATACACTTGGTGATTTGGATGCACTGGTGTGGGATGGGAAGTTGTTATAATGAATCCGTAGATAGTTGTATTAAAAAATATCTGGAAAGTAGAGTAATATATACAGCTACATGAAAGAATTTCTCAAGTTACTTATTATGGTTATAAGTATAAGAAGCTTGTTTTAAATCATTGCTCCTGAGGATTAGAAAAAAGAAGAAAATTCAGTTTTTATTGTAAGGAAGACTTACTTTTCCTGAAAAGTACTTAAAAAACTTATCTATCTGATGTGAAAATGTTAGTTGCTTTACTTTTTAAAAACTACAGTATTTAATCTGAATTTTTATTTGCATGGTCCAATAACTACTTCCCTTTAGTTCTGCTACAGATTTGCCAATGACCCTTAATCTGGAAGAGAGATTACTCATTTTAAAATGGCACTGGATTTTCTTTGATGTAAAAATCACATGTTGAAGATACCTGCCAAGTGGCTTTGTACAAAGAAAAAACCTCAAATAAAAATGGCAGCTGTAGTTTTTAAAATGTAAATTTCAGCAGGAAGCCTTTTACTTGTTCTGTATTTTAGAGCCGAAAAGGATGCAAGTGATTAGATGATTACCTAGTGGTATTGATAATCTTGCCATAGTGATTCTAGACTAAAGGGAATGCAGTCCCTTAGATGAGCGATGCTATTTTTACTGCAATCATTTCTCCCACTTGGAATGACATTATTTTAACTTTCAGTCTCACTCCAAGGAGCCTGAGTCCAACCCCATCCAGCCCAGGCAGTCCTTGTAGCCCTCTCTTCGCTTTTCACTTCTGGAGGTAAGCGTGCTCCAGGGCCTGCCAGGGCTGTGCTGTCTTTTAGTCTACCAGGATCTGAGTTCTCTGAACTCTGCAGTCCCAACTATGCTGCCTTTAAATGTTACTCTAGCTTTAATGTACAGAATGAGGAAACTGGTGGAATTACTTATTTGATGACTTTGATGCTTATTGAGAAAATGTACTTATTCCGTGTAGCACATCTTATGAATATTTGGCTTGGTGTTGGATGATTAGTTTGACTTCTGTGCATACATTTCTGCTTTTCATATTGCTTTCTTAATAAATGATTTGCTGTGAATTCTGTAAATCTTGATCTCTCTTATAATGATGCAATTTATTAAAGTTTCTAGAAAATATTTCTTGATTCATATGTAGAGTTTCATAGTATTTGTTTTATATGCTATTATTTACAGGATAAAATATTTACCTAAAAGGGTTCACAATTTTAAAATCTTTTTTAAAATTCCCATTTACATACTCCACCTCGCCCTCATAGACTGATTTCAGTTCATTTTTCTCTGTTCAGTAGAGAAAATTTCCTAAGGAACTCTTCTTGCATAGCAGCACAGTTTGTTTTAGGCATACATGACAGAAAACACTACTAAGTATTGAATTACATATTTTCTAATAGACTTTGTGAATTCATTATTTGTGGGTATGATGCATCTTCCTTTATCTAATTAGAAGATACACCAAACACTTAGCATTACTTCCCAGTTTTGTTTTGCTTTTGAAATCTTGAAGAAGAAAGTAGAATTAAGCTTTTGGTTGATAAAAAGGGCATCTTTATTGAATTTTTTATTAACACGTACTCTTCATTTTTTATATATAAACAAATGAAAAGTTTGCTACTCATGGCCATTTCCTTAAAAATACTAATATACAAGCTTTGGATGGTATCAGTGAGGTAGTTAACACATATTTGTTTCTCTCAGATTTCTAAAGTAAGTCCCTACTGAAATCTATAAAGAGAAAAAGACTAGGGAAATGAATGATTTTGAACTTTGGTTTTACTCTTTTGCTGATAGGATTATGTTTATTATTATTATAAATATATATTATTATAAGAGTGACTTTCAGCGTGAAAGTTCTGTGCAATAGCTTTTATACAGCATCATCTGAATATAACAGATCTTAAAGTATATGAATATTTTTTCCTCTAGCTGGAGAATTCCACTGCTCTGGTAGTTTGTCTGTTTTTGCTAATCTAATCACAAGAAATTGAACTCTCTTCTGAATGCTTTTCCTCCTCTGTCACGTATCTTCACAAAATACCCATATTTCCCTCCTGAAGATAGTCGGCTATCCAAAACGAAGATGTTGTTCCAATAAAGTCCCTAGTGGAGAAGAAAAGAGAACCAAGTGAAAAGTTGTCATACTGCAGAGAAGGATGACATTCTGAAATGTGTTTTAGAGAAAAGATTCAAAAACTGAGAAAGATCTTGAAAAATCTTGGGAGTTCAATCTTGGAGGGATGGGGATGAAGGACAAAATCTGGGAGAGAAAATAATAAAATCAAGAAGGTAAGAAAGTATTGTAGAAATAATGTGTGCTGATAAAACATGAGGTGGGCAGAATAGAAGAAAACCATGGAATTGTAGAAAGATTGATATGGACTTAAAACTAATTGGGGACCATACGATGGAGTACCTTGTCTATTAAGCTAAAAATTGACTTTCATTATTTAAGCATTTAGAAGTCACAGATGTTTTTGAATATGGAAATGACCAATCTAAATTCAGTGTGCAGAAATGTATCCTTATCAGCATGGAGAATACATTAGCTTCTAAGCAGAACTACAGTGAGGATGCTGGTCTTGGGTTAGGACTATTATGATGAATTTAATTAAAAATTACAAAGCACATTATAGTTGGCCAAGTAGTTTATGGACAGGATTTCATTCAACTTAATCCACCTGACACTACTGTGCAACAGGATGGAATATTGTTTCTGCTTATAAAGGAAGATGCTAACACACATAGAGATTAAGTAGCCTAGTTGTAGACTCGGACTCCAAATGAAATCCCACATCTTCCCATTGTGACTAATTTAAGCCATTCACACTGCTATGAGATAACATATATTGAATTTTTATTATCTGGGTTTATGTAGACCTTGTGACCTTCTTTTGTCACTTTTATTTCCCTAGCGCCTCCCTCAATAAATGGAATGGAGTAACTGTTTAAGAAAGGTTTATTAGAGAATAAGTGGGTAAGAAGCAGAAGATGGATAAGTTACAGTGTTGCTAACAAATCAATTACCAAATGCATGTAGAGTAGTTTGAACACAAAGCATTGCATTTATCACTCATAGACCAAGAGTTTGGGGAGAGGTTCTGCCCAATGGAGTCCTTCAGGAATCCAGGGAAATCTTTCACATATGACCTTCAAGGTTGTCCTGGGTGCCAACATGTAGCTGGGGGAAAGGACAGAGTAGGGAATCAGCATTGTGAACCTGCAAGAGGTCACGTCTCATCCACCCATTTCTGGGACTGCATTCTTCCGACCATACCTAGTTAAATATGGCTTACTTGAATCTAAGAAGAGAGGAAATAAGTTTTCTAAATAGCAACTTTTCTCATAAAAGTTGTCACGAGATGTCCATAGTAAGTGTTCAGTAACTAATTCTTGATGGACGATTGCCTTTGAGGTTTCTAGCACTAATGTCTTGACTGGGCCCCAAGAGAGGAGAGACAGGGAGGGAGGAGAATGTAGTAGCGATGAGTCTGGCCTTGAACGCATTGAGGCGCTTCTAGATCTGGTTCTCTGGTTGACAGTCTAGCATTAGCTATCTCTGGCAATAAACCCCCAAGTGGTGGTTTAATACTATAAGTGATAGCAATCCAAATATTTTTTGCTGTTCAAATAGAACCTGTATTCCCAGCACTCAGGAGGCTTAGGTAGGAGGAGCATTGTGAGTTCGAGGCTGGCTCGGGCTACAACGTGAGTGCAAGGCTGGCCTGAGCTACATAGTACGACCCTACCTCAAAAAAACTAGGGCTTGGAGTTTGGCTTAGTGGCTTAAGTGCCTGTATGGCAGGCGTGAGGTTGTGAGTTCAATCCCTGGTGCCGCAAAAAAAAACAAAACAAAACAAACCTGTATTGCATCCCCACACATTGTGTTCTCCCATTGGCTGTGTGGGTCAGATTTCTTCTTTGTTCCTTTGTGATTGGGGTTTGAGAGTCTGGGCAAGTGACAGGAGTGCCGTCTTGCGTGCTGACACACAGGGTTTCTAAATATGGTGGTGAAAGATTCTGTTCCTTTCATAGTCAAGCCCCGGGGGCAGGCCGTGCAGCAACCTGAGTCAGCTCTTTATCTCCAGCAGGGCTTCAGGTCAGGCTTCCTGAATGCTGGCCAGGAATGAGAGATCTGTCGCATCCAGGACAGCTCACTTGCTCAATGCAATTTATGTTTGGGGAAGGAGATCTGGCACTGCTGCGTGGCAGTTGTAGCAGGGCAAATTTTGGCTCAGGGTGAGTGGAAGGATTTTCTTAGGGCACTCTCGGAACTTGCAATGGGCTACCTCATCAGACCATCGGTTCAGGGTGGCCAGGCGCCCACTTGGCTGGAGAGATGCGGATGGCACTCCTGCAGTGACAGGAGCATTAGCCTACATTGTAACCACAGGCCTTTCCATCTTGAAATCCTGTCACTCTTTTCTGTTCGTTGGTTTTGTTCTGCTTTAATCTTGCAGTAAACCTGGAGAAAGAGGCAAAATACATATTCATTCACTAACAAAAATATACAGCCCCATATCAGTTTATCAGCTACCAATGGGACAGAGGGACCTTTAAAACCTTATGTGGAAATGAAGTTACACCTTCCTATCCCACTTTGAAGGCAGCCACGGTCACTCAGAACTTCCCACAATCCCTAGTTCTTAATAGATGGACTACCACTTAGGGGCTGTTCATGTAATGATGATATCCATGCCTTCCAAGTGATGTGAGTGTGACCTGTGCCGGCTCAGAAGTTGGGCAGTGCCTAGACAGTAAGATTCCAAAGGAAGCCACCTCATCATACCCTTTTACGATCTTTGTAGCCCCTAGCATCCCGTCCTCAGTAGGAACCCAGTGAATAGCTGGAGGCCAGCCCGTTATTGGTGACTGTATTTCTACTGTGAAACAGCAATGGTCTCGTGTTTCTGTTTCATCGCCCAACACTGGATGGGTGAAAACCACCAAGCACCTGCCACCCTGCCTGTGTTCCTCCTTTCTGTTTTATTTCTCCCATCCTTTTCTTTGCTCCCCCATTCGATTCCTGGAGTCTTGAGGTGGTAAATACACAGTCTGCTCTGCCAAGGTTGGCAGAGAAAAGGTATATTTCCCCTCCCTATGGCTCCCAGGCCCCTCTTTGTTTCAGCTGTGACTGAAAACACACATGCCACTTTGCTGGTGGGATGCAGTACTAGTTTCAGGAGAGTATTATCACTGTGCTATAAACTCCAAGAGAACAACAAGCTCTGTCTATTTTTTTTCCTCACAAGTATTCACAAAGCCTAAAGTAGCGCCTGCTACACATCAGAACCGTCTCCATAAATATGTATTGATTGAATGAATGTTATTGCTTGGGACTCAAGCCTATTCCGACGTTCTCACCTGTGCTCAAAATGTGACCAATAGTTATATCATAGGTATGTTTGGAGAATGCGCTGTACACCTTGAGAGGTAGTGCTTACAGTTTGATTCTTCCATAAATAGTAAGTTATAGCTGTAGAAATGTAAAAACTGACCAGGTAGCAGCTATATATAAAACAAGGTTGAAGGACAAAGTAGAAAGGCATGATTGATGACAGGTAGATCCCACAGTGTATTGAAGACTCTGCCTGGCTAGGGTGAGGGACAAGGATATTATCTAGGGGACAGGACAATCACACAATGAAGATGAAAGATAGAACTGAGGTCCACGGAGCAGAGGCCTGTCCGTCTTGCTTACTGCTGTCCCCCTAGCACCTGTAGCAGCCCTTGGTGTGTACAGACACTCCCTGACATGCAACGTTCAACTTAATGATTTATCAACTTTTCCATGGTGCAAAAGCACTATGTGTTCAGTAGAAAACATACTTTGAGTTTTGAGCTGGGCTCTCTCCCCAGGCTAGTGCTGTGTGGCAGAATGTTTTCTTGTGATTCTTGGTGCCCCCAGTCAGCCCTGTGACCGTGAGGGGGAACAGCTGAATATGGCAGTGTGCTGTGTGGCTGAGCCAGTGTGTATAGTAGCTTGGGTATGGTGAGTGTGTGTTAACTGGGACATCGCCCCATTGTGCAGTGAGGAGCATCAGCACTAGATACTAAATAAATCAAGCACTCATTGGATGTGTTTTGAAGCAAGAATAAAATTCTGAATTGGGGGCTTTAGGGGTTTCATTTGAAATACTGAAACTCTTCAATGAGTCTCTATTGACTCACAGTGACATTCTGTTTCCCCCTGGGCTTCTGTTCTCTAAAATGGACCCCAGCTACCTTCATCCATGTCACCTGACTGACTCTGGAGGAATTTGAATTTGGTATCGGACCCAATAGGAGTCAAAGCACCTGAGTCTTGGTCAGTGTGCCCACACATCCAAGCTCTGTGACCTTGGGCAAGTTGTGAACATCTTAGACCCTTACTGTCTTAATCTGTGAATCTCCTATCTCGGTGATAACATAAGAATAGTAGCTTGATGGTGTTTAGTGCAGTGACTTCAGATTAATAAGAATGGGCTACATGGTCGTTTTGGAAGTGCTGGAAGGAAAGGTAGACAGTAGCTTAACAGCGGAGAACATGGAGGACAGTTACCACTTAGCCCAGTTGCAACAAAGCGGGTGCATTTGTCCTGCTGCTGGAAAGGTTAGTGGGTACCCACTGCTGCCCGTTTCCCCGTCACTTGCCGCGTTGCCATGGTGAGCTGTAGCCTTGTGTTTACCAAACACGTGGCAGTATGTTCTGATTTCATTTCTCCATCTCTCTAGAAACCTGTATGACTGGGAAAGTCACCTGACTGCTAAATCACTATACCCTTTTAGTTTCATTTACTTTACAGGAGGAGTGGGACCATTTGGCTTTTTAAATTCTATTCCTCCCCCTTCTTACTTTGTGGAGAACCTTGAAAAAAATCTGGAGAAGCTGCTCCAGATGGTAATTTCTCTGTACTCTACAGACACCAGTTCCTATGCTTTTGTGAATGTGATGGTTTAATGAATTGCCTTGTGCATCCTGAGTTTTATTTCTGAATTGTTATCTAGGGCCAAATCTGTACAGCGCAGACCCAGTGAGGAATGGCTTTACCATAGAAGCAGAAGCAGGCTGGTAACACGCACACTGCTGGCTCTGTGGCTGTGTGGCGGGCAGGGAGGGGGAGGTTTGTGGTCTGAGATCTCACTGGAGCGGCTGCAGGGGAGGTGTGCACAGGTCAGTTAGCCCCGTTCCCTGCCTCACCTGGTTTCTGCAGGGGCCACCACTGACAGGCCGCTGTTGCTTGTAAGACTACAAAGGAGGAGTGAGGTTATGTGATTGTGATACTCCAGAGGAGGAGAGGGGAGAGCTGAGAAGTGGACCTCATGGGGTAAACGGTAATGGGGAAGGATGCATATAATCATTTTGCTGCAGAAAGATACTTAGATGGTTTCCTTTGATTTTTTTTTTTTTTTGGCAATGTGTTACTTTTTCAGTGTACATCATAAGCTCCTCTGCTGTAAAGTTGCCCAACCTACGTGGGGACAAAGTCTCACAAGATCAGGTGGCAATCAGAGCTGTCAAGACCTGTGGAATCCGTGAGTCCTCACAGAGGCTTCGTGGCCATGCATAGCTGCAGGCGGGTCGCAGGCCCCGAGAGCCACCCCTGTGCCCTGTTTGTCGTGATGACTCCCATTTTTTCTCTCATGTGCTCACTATTATTTCATATTCACTTTTCTGTTTGGTCTGCTGACTGGGATTAAAGGCCAAAATTACCAACCCAGATAGAAGCCTGCATAGTAGCTTAATTTCTAGCATTTGCAGAGAGCTTGCTATGTGCCTCGCGGTACTGATGCTTCACATTTATCAACTCATGTAGTTCCCACGCTGCACCTGGGAGGCAAGTACTGTGTTCATTTTATAGATTTGAAAACAGGCCTAGAAACTCATCTATAGTGGCCAGTTTGCTCAGATGTGGATTGATATAGGCATTTGTCCCAGTGGGATTATCAAAAGTGCCCTGTTTTTACTTTCAAACCCTCCAATCTTGAACAACTGATTATAGCCACCTCCCAATGTGTCTCAGGCTGCGTGTCACTCAGACAACCAGCAGAGAACCCGTGTCCCTGTCCTGTGTCCACACTGTCCTCTAGCTTCAGCTTGTGGTCATTATCAGTTGGATTTTGGAGAACAGTACTCCATTTGCAGCAGGGAAGAGATTTGGTTGTCCAATCTGGAGCTCCCCTGCTGAGCTTCCTACATGTTTTTCAGTCCTGACCAGAGTGCGCGTATGGGGTGGGAGGTAAGGCTGTGTTTTGCCTTATGGAGCCCTGTGTATCTTTCCATTTAAAAAAGAAAAAATATTATTTTAAGCAGAACCTAGGTGATGTAATTAGGGTTAAATTGGGTTCTTTTGGAAACCAGGCCAGGGACCCCAGCAGCTATGATATCCGTGGTGCTTGAGTCTGAGCAGACTTTGCCTGTTCCTTCAGCTGGTGCTGGCTTGTTGCCGTTCTGGGAATGACAGTGTTCTCAACATCACTGTGAGGTTCTGTGGGTCTTTTGAGCCCCGTTAGGGGAGTAGGCTTTTCAGGCCTGAAGAAGCCCTCTCACATTTGCAAAGAGCCAGGACACTTCCTTTACCCACCCCACTATGAAGCATTCCTTTGGCCCTGTAGCTCTGAGTAGTCATTACTGCATGTCTTAGTTACATTCTTGCTGCTGAGACACAGTTCCCAACACCCACAGTTGAAAGGAGGAGAGACATATTTCGGCTCACGGTTTGTAGAGGTTTCAGTCCATAGTTGGCTGGCTCTCAGGCAGGATGGCTTGGTAGAGGGGAATCGTGCAGGAGAAAGAACTCAGGACATAGCAGGAAGCAGAGAGCTCCAGAAGCAGAGAGAAAATCAAGGGACAAGGGAGGGAAATGGACTTTCCTAGGCCATACCCCTGGTGCCCCAGCTCCTCCAACCTGGCTTCCCCTCCCAGCATCACATTAGCTATAAATTCACGAATAGACTAATTCACTGATAAGCATCACACCCCATAATCCAATCACCTCCCCAAAGCCTCACCTATGAGCACACGAGGTTTTGTGGGGGACATCCAGACATAAATCATGATACCGGTTTATATACTCTGTCTTTTCTGGGAAAAAATATTATGACTACTTCACTTAATCAATTGCTTGAATTTCAATTTTAGAATATATTAAAATGACTGTGTTCTATGGAACCTTAAAGTTATCTCTTACTAGATTTTCTTGAGGCGAATAAGAAAATTACTTTGGGGTGTGTGCGTGTGTGTGTGTGTTGGGGAAAAGGCTCTGTCCTCTGTTCCATTTTGTGACGAGATAAAAGACATTGTTAAAAACTTGTTTCTCCTGTTGTTAAAAAATGTGGATACAGCCATTAACACCCACCCTGTTGGTGAGAGAATTAAGTTGTGATTCTCCTTGAAAGCATAAGCTGGTGACGATGATATGAAGAGTAGAGTTGTCTCAGTGAGAGGAGTAATAAAAATGCAGAATTTTAAAAGCAATGTACTCAAGTTTCTCCAGCTGTAACGTGGATAATAATACCTTCTGGAGGTGTCACGAGAATTAATTAGATAAGATTTGTAAAATGTTCCAAGCTGAGTGTTCTGTTTTATTTTTATCACCTTCATATTGTTCTTAGAAACACACCATTCAAAATGAACTACAAAACTCGACCTTGCTCTTGAGGATGTTGCATATTCTAATTGCATGTGACACTGAATGAGGAGATATGATGAAATTGGAAAAGCTATGCTGATGGTCCCGGGTGAGAAGAAAATGAGCTAAATTTCATGGATTGTTATACTTTTCTTCTCTTTTCTCCATGACAGTTTGCTCGACTGAATGGTGCCAGTTAATAAAACATCCAGGGAATACTCCAAAGTTGGGGGACATTTATTTTCTTGCAGTGTTCTTAGACTTCTTTTTCTTCTCCTCTTTATTTAAAAAAATACAGATCTGGCTTCACCTACCTGAGTCAAGTTTTGAGCCCAAAAGTCACCTTTAATTGTTGTTCTCCTTTGCGACTATTTTTAATGCGCACATGTGGGTGTGTGATTGGGGAATCCTGATGATCCTGCCTTCTCCATGGCTCTGCTTATTAACTCTACAATGCCACCTGCATCTGAGCTACCATTACTCACCCTTAGATTTTTAAAAACATCTTTAACCCACCTATTTATTTGTATTCTCTGTGCATTAATGTGCCTTTTTAAATTGGTATATGCAATGCATGATCATTATTTTCATCTTGGCGAGTTGGTCCCCATGCATAGGTACATATATACATACATCCCCACATATTCACTCAGACCCCTAGGTTTTTGTGGTAGCCTCCTGGCCAGTTCTTCTGCTTCCATCCACCTTTGCGTTCTACAGTGCATCTCCACCCAGCTCTGAAGTCGTCTGTGTGAAGTGTAAGTCCCTGCTCCCTCCCGAGCCTTTCAGTGGCTGCTCACCCTCTCCCGCACCTGGCCTCGTGCGGCCCCGCGCTCTTTACTTCTGGCCACAGGGTCTCTGCATTTGCTTGACCACTCCGAGCACCCCTCTGTGTCAGGGCATTGCACCCTTTGTTTCCTGGGATTTTTTTTTCTACTCCTTCTCTTTTATATAAAAAAAATCCCAAACCTTCAAAAAAATTGAAAGAAGTGTACAATCAACAGCATGTTCACCAATTAACACTTGGAACATTTGTTTTTTCTCTCCCCTTTCTTCCTCTCAGCCCCTATATGTATTTCTTTAACATTTTGTAATTAAAGGTTTTTTTTTTTTTTTTTGCTGAGCTTTTTGCATACATTCATGTGCTTAACTCCTAAATATGTAAGTATGTTTCACTTAAGAGCAAGTACATTCTCCTTCAGGACCAGGCCATCTTTATTATACCCTTGAAGTTGTGCTTTATTATATGGTCAACTGATGGAGAGCATCTTCAGTAGTCCATAAAAAGTGTCTAAAATGTTTGTTTTGTTTGCAGTGCTGGGAGTAAAACCCAGGGCCTTGTTTATGCTAGACAAGTGATCTACCACTGAGCTAGCCCCCTAACCCCAATAGTTCTGTTCTGTTCTATTCTGTTCTTTCTCTCTCTGTCTCTGTCTCTGTCTCTGTCTCTGTCTCTGTCTCTGTCTCTTTCTTCCACACAGGATCCATCTAAAATTAAGTATTTCCTTTGCATTCACGTATCTCATCAGTCTCCTTTACCTTGGAAAGTTCTCTTTGTCCTTTTCAGATCAGTGATGTTTTGGAAGCATACCACTAGTTTGCACACTATAACATAGTCCCGTGGTTCTTGCGTCTACATTCAGATTAAGCATTTTTAGCAAGAAACGGGGATGAAGGAGGTGTCTTCCACACAGCCTCACATCAGGAATCCCAAAGCCTGGTGTCTGTGATATTTTTCTACTTACTGATATCCCTTTTGCTTTATTATGTAACCTTGTATATCCTTTTCCAACAAGGTTTCATCCAGGGGGTTTTGCATTCATTGATGACCTCACTTGAATCAGTTATTACATTGTGGCTTATCATACTTTTTTAATTGTCATTTTCTATTGTTCTTCAGTTAAAGAACCCCCCCCCCCATTTTTAGGAATATTACCATGGATTCCTACATTTTTCAAAGAAGAAAATCGAAAACAAATATATATTTGGTGTATAGTTATCCATGACCTCGAAAAGCTGACTCTTGGGTCCTTTTGACATGACTCTACTAGTCTTTGAGGACATCATCATTTTCTAATACAACAAGATGTTCTAGCTGTCCAGAACAGTTAGAGAAACATATACATGATAACCAAATGGTTCACTCCTTCAGGTCCTTTTGGTCTCTACTAAATGTTACTGGGACAGAGCAGCCACTTTAGCCACTGTATGAACACCCACCCCTGTCCCCTCCCCTGCTTCATGAGATTTGCTTCAGTAGAAAAGTGGATGTACAAAGAATTAAGATGTGTTGTGCACATCTCCCCATAATGAATGTAGTCATTATGTAGTACAAACATGTACCAGTAAAAATAAAAATTAAGCATGTGTGTTTGTTTGTTTGCTGATTATCAAACCCAACTAGAATGAAACTTACAAGTTGTCAGGGATTTGTCTTTTTGTTTACTACCGGGGCCCCCTACCACCTGATATATAGTACAATCTCAACAAATGCTTCTTGAAGAAGTAGATGATTTTACCTGTGTTGGGCCCCCATCATCCCTTCTAGGTTAGCTGTGGTTGCCTTTCTGTTTTTTTGACACTGGGATACACCGGACTGACTGCAAGGGTTCACAGGCATCCATCTGGAGTTCGCTGGAATTTTGGTCTGAGTCGCTCCCCTGCCATTGGATTCTGAAAGTATTCGAACTGTTGCTAACAATGCTTTACAAATGGCACTCACTGCAGGCACTTGGCAGTTGATAGTGGAAGCATTTAGGATGCAGATCCTCCTTCTCTGAACAGAAGGTCTGGCTATTTTAGAAATTTAAAAAGTGAAGCACTTGACTATGTTAAAATTTTTGCATGGAATCTAATGCTGGCAACTAAAAACTGAGTAGAATAAGGGATGTATTTTCTAAATGAAAACAAAGCTATTTGTTCCATACATGATACCTTGAAAGTCTTCACAGGACTCATAGAGTGAATTGGCTCTCGTCTTTAAAGAATTTCTGTTCTAGCTGAGATAATCAGATTTCAGAAAACAGTATGGAAGGAAAGTCATAATACTAATACTTAAATGCGATTGATTTGTGTGGTGGACCAACTTGTGGCCCCAGAGATACCAGATCCTAGATGTCGAAACCAGTAAATGTGTTTCCTTCCTTACAAAGAGTCTCTGCTATCTGCAGATGTGATTAGGATTTAGAAATGGGGAGATTATCCTGGATTATCTGATGGGCCCTAAGTCCCATCACAGTGTCTTTATAAGAGAGGGGCAGGGGGAGCCTTGACACACAGAGAAACTGGAAGGGACCGGGAACAGATTCTCTCCTGGAGCTTCCAGAGGGAGTGTGGCAGGCTCATCCCTTGATTTTGGCCTTTTGGTACTAATTTCAGACTTCTGGTCTCCAGGCTGTGAGAGAGAGAGTCAGTGTCTGTTGTTTTAAGCTGCTGGGTGGATGGTAATTTGTTACAGTTGGGAAACAA
>RJWM01008007.1:0-75210 GCA_004363535.1 Dasyprocta punctata | reverse complement strand
CTGTGGCTTCTCATTTTATATTAAGAGGAAATAAAAGCAGAACTCAGTGGTCCTATCACAGTGGATGCCTCCTGGTCCCATTTTCCTATGAAACAGTCCCCATCTCCCAGGAATTTGGAAACGATCTCTGCAGCAGACTATTTGGGGATGTGCTGTGTGTTCTGACTCAGAGAAGATGCAGTCATCTGTCTCCACGGCCAGGCGGGGGTGCAGACACGCTGCGGGCAGCTCTTGCCTATTCCCCTAAGGAGCTGGGCAAGCCTGGCTAACTGCCTCGCGGGCCCTGGGCAGCTGGAACAACACAGGGCTCATCTCCCTGGGGACTCCTTCTGCTAGGATCTTACAGCAGTGCTTCCAAGAGACCTCTGTCTTGAGGAGCTTCGCCAGGAGCAGGGGTCCTGACCCTGGGTCTCACTATTGCTACTGAGGTTTTGGTGCTGGGGATGGAATGTAGGGCCTGCTAGGCAGGTTCCCTATGGCTGAGCTCCTCCACAGCCCAGCCTCTGGGTCCTAATGTTCAAGGCCTTCTGAGTACACAAACCTTCAGCTCACAACATGCAGGATGTGTCGGGAGCATGCGATGTGGCAATGTGATGTGAAAACATCCATGTCACTACGGATGCCAAAATGGACCAAAATGCTGGCAGCATACTTTCTTGATGCAGTTTCTTTGGTATTTCTGGGGCTACTTTGAAGGTGTCATATGCACAGATACTCTCCCGGAACTTGAATTACAGTAAAACTACAGCTCAGCTAAGCACGGCAAATTACAGGTGTGCAAATTATAATAGGCTAACCATATGTTGGGTTGATGCCCTTACGTGTGTTCAATGTATACAATTTTAACATCATAAAGTTAATCTGTGGGCTTACTGTTTGCATTTAAAACTATGGACATTATTGTCCACGTGCAAGGATATTTTTAATATACTGACAAAGATTTTCATATTAGCCGAACTCTCCTCAGATTCCTCTGAACACCTTTTGCAATGGTCTTGAATAAAGTTGACCTTTCTTCAACAAGAGTCATGGAATAATTTTTTAATCAATATATATATACAAGACAAATACATGCATACTAGCTAAAACTGGCCAGCCAATTAACATTTCCATAATAAATCAATCCTATCCTCTTGTATATTTATACGTGACTCATTCACACCTAAGAAAAGGCTTACTTTAAAGTATTATTTGAACCTACATATACAATTTATCAGGTTGAACAACTTTAGGTTGTCACATTTCTTCTTTGGGTTAAGAACTAGCCCAGAAGTATCTCTTTTGCAAAACTAAGGAATGAAAATTTGGAATTCACTTAAGAAGGGTACTCCACGGTAAAACATTGAACATTTTAACTAGAATAACTTCAGTGACATGATGAATTCATCCATCTATTATGATATAAAGATATCCTATAGAGAGTCCTCTATCTTCTCCAATTCAGAAGCAATGTTTCTTAATAAACACAAACAAAAATATCATATTCAGCTGCCAAATTAATCAGTTTGGCTGTGGTGGTGATCACAAAAACTTACTGGAAGTAGAATGAGACTAATTTAGAGGTAGCAACTTTGCTTGTCATATGTTTAGATTCTTCCAAAATAATGAAGTTTCTGAATTTTCAATGATTCATGAGTAATTTGCTGCTTCTGTACTTGCATCCTTCAAAAGGACAAGTTTTCTAGGGTCTTGAAGATGTCAGCAGAGTCAGCCAGGGAGAAGGAGTGGAGCTCTGCCTGTGGCCTTGCCAAAGGAATTAATCAAAGCCCCTGATTTGCCAGAGGGAAGTGCATCTACCACCCTGGCATTCAGGGGTTCAGGCCCATAAACAGTAATTATTTAAATGTGTGTTTGTATTATTGCAAACCATTTTGCATAGCAAAGTCAGGTGAGATTTTCTTTTCAGTGCTTACAGAACACTTCTATTTTGCTTCCTGTTCAATATCATATACCTGACCTTGCCTACAGAATACATTTCATTTAGATGTTCTTTTTTTTAATCCTTTTTGTAATAGACATCATTGTATGCATTTATGGGGTACAGTGTGATAATCTGATGCATGCACATAATATGTAATGATCAAATTGGAGTAATTAGCATCTCTTTCTCCTTAAACACTTATAGTTTCTTTGGCTTGGGGAACTTTGAGCTCTTTTGGTCTATTTTTATAAAATACATTATAAACTGTTATGGGCCAAAGCCACCCCGCTGTGCTGCAGGACACAAGCCCTCAATCCTCCTCTCTGACTGCATTTTGGAGGAGACTTGAGATGGCATCCACCCCCCTCCCATTTAGTCAACAACATCGTTGTCCTTTTCTCTGCCCTCAGTCACTGGTGGATGCCCCTCCAGAGGGCTGCACGCCTTGAAGTCACTCTGGCTTTTAGGAAAGCACAAGTGAGCTGCCTCCTCATCCTTTAAGCAGTTGGTGCAAAGACAGAACATGGATGACACAGAGCCAGGGCAAAGGGGTTCAGTCAGAGGGGCCATGATTTGGACATTTAGGAAACCAGAGGGTCACTTTTACCTCAAGAATTAAGAAGTCATCGGGAGGCTGAGGTAGGCGGAGCGTTGTGAGTTCGCGGCCGGCTTGGGCTACAACGTGAGCGCAAGGCCAGCCTGAGCTACATAGTGCGACCCTGCCTCAAAAAACTAGGGCTGGGAGTTTGGCTCAGTGCCTTAAGCGCCTGCCCTGGCAGGCGTGAGGCTGTGAGTTCAAGCCCCAATGCAGCAAAAAAAAAAAAAAAAAAAAAAATTAAGAAGTCATAGCTACAGGGTATTGAAGCTTCTAAGAAACAGAGTCCGAAAACACAAACTGAGTGTCTACCATGGGACCTGTTTAAGATTTTAAGAATTTCTGCAACATTTTGCATAGACTTTTCCATGTCTATCACTCTCTTTCCTTTCCCCAAAGTGACTGGTATGAAGATTCCTGGGTCTGTGGACTGATGTTTGGGTACAAAATGTGAATCACCTCTGATTTCAGAGTTACTTTGGGGACAAGGCAAAGGGAGCCCAATAAATAGAAGAGGTGGTTCTGAGTAGGGAGGAAAGCAGGCTGGGTTCCTGGGGATGTAGAGGAAAAGGAAATGAAAGCCTTGAAAGCCTGAGAAGAAACTGGGCACATAACTAGAAACGCAGTGCTACGGACTAACCGGTGTCCTTCCCGAGTTGCCACGTTGAAGTGTTAAGCCCCAGTGTGAGGATATCTGGAGGCGGGGCTTTTGGGAAGTAATCAGGGTTAGATGAGGTCAAGAGGATGAGGGCTTTGTGATGGGAATATTTCCTTTATCAGAAAAGACTTTAGACGGCATCCACCCCCTTCCTCTCTCTCACACACACACAGATCATGTGAGTGGGCAGCAAGACAGTAGCCATCTACCCGCTAAGACTGGAGACCCTAGCATAACATCCATTGTGTTGACACTTCAGTCTTGGACTTTCAGTCTCCAGAATTGTGAGAAGTAAATTTCTCTTATTTAAAATACTCAGTGAACAGTAATTTGTGATGGGAGCACAACCAAACTAAGACAAAAATAAAATCAATCTGTATAGCTTTTTCACTATTTCATCTCAAACCCAACATGGGAAATAAAAGCTTCTTCCTATACTTCTCTGTCTCTCTCAATACGCTTGCATATCTAAAGATATTCACCTCCTTGGTCACACAAAGTCTCCACAAATACTCAAATGAGGCACTAATTCTTATTCCTATTGTACAGATGAGGAAACAGAGATATAAAGTAAGCAGAGCAAGCTCAAATAATCAGCCAGTAGCAGAGCTGGGCTCTAAACCGAGGCACAGACATCCCAAGACCGACCACCCCCCAGCTGTGCTGTCCTGCCCCTTCCCTGGCCGTCACCGAGCGATGAACTGTATAGTTATGCTTGTCACTCCAGTGAAGATTCATTTCCATTCTTGATCTCCCGCCTTGTCCAGGAAACATTTACTTAAGACTTTTCCTCCATGAAATAACCTACCCTCATCTGCCAACGACAATATATAACTCATTTTCTGCTGTGTGCTGACTTTTACTGGAGCAGTGAAAATAAAAAATGGATTGTCAATGCTAGAATGAAACCATGCAAGTCCAGATTACTTATAGATTATATAAAATTGGTGGCTTTGAAATTAAAAAATAATAACAAAGGAACCAACCCTGAGATATGAGAAAACCACAGAGGCTGTAAAAAACATTCTCAGTCATCCTGAGGAATTATTACTGACGGGAGCAATTCTAAGGCTTGAGTTGTTCCCTTGATGTAGACAGCTTATGGTAATTAAATTCTGTAATTAATTTAAACACAGTCGAATTCAACTAACATCAATGAGGGATGAAGGAAGCCGTCACCTTACCTGCTGATGTGTGTTTGAACTTTTCGCTTTTCTTCTTCCTCCATTTCCAAGGCTTGAAAATCCTTCCCAGGTTGGCAAACTTACTTCTCCTCCGAATGGGTGGGGTGTGGGTACCCGGCACGAGGGAGTCAGATCGCATAGCCGCCAGCCTCTCCACTTCCTCAGCTTGTTTTCCCCAAGAAGAGATGGGAATAAAGAGAAGAGGGAAAAAGTGTTAAAATGGGAGCCTCTCAGACGACTGGTGTTCCCCATGGCTACAGATAACAGAAGCCATGGGACTGGAGCTCCGGGTGTCTTTTGGAATGGAAGGCATAGTGAAGTGTTCTAAAGGCTGGAGACAGCAAACTGTGCCCTATAGATTCACAACACCCCATCTCCACCCAAAGTTATTTATTTAAAGAAACAGCATCGCACTACGGTTGCCCAAGCTGGTGCCAAGCTCCTTGGCTTTAGGGAGCCCCCGACCTAAGCCACCTGTAGCTGCACTAGAGAAGTCCACCCCTGTACCCAGCCATCCTATCCAAATTCACTCAACCTTTACTTAGATGGGAGGAGGCGGGAGACAGGCTCTCCTGATGCATGAGAGATCCTCCAACAGGGAGGGAAAGGCCACTGGGAGATTCGAGTGACGGTGTTAACACTGGCCCAGCAATTTCTCAATTAAGACTTGGCACAGGAAACCACTACAGCACAACTGCTGAACAATAAAGGAGGAAGAAAACGTGTATCGAACGCCCATTCCAATGCCATGGTCTCCACCACCCACTTCTCTCCACTTTACTCTGACCTCAGGACACTGACATGTGTGGTGAGCCTGGCTCGATCTCAGGGTTACTGAGCTGGCTTTAGAATGACTATTACTCACACTTCCACTAGCTCTTCACGCTTGCCTTACTTTATATTTTTCCCTCCCTGGAGTTTTGCTTTAAAAATAATTGTTAGATAGTGGGAGCTAGGAATATCTGTAGGGAATATCTAGTCTAATCTCAGGACTGAACATGTACAGATGGCTATCATTTTGATCTTCGAGGTCCCCCCAAAGGAATGTGGGAAGGGCTTGCTTCCCAGTCTTGGTGCTCCTGGGAGGTGGTAGAGCTTTATGAAGTGGTGACTAATGAGAGGTCCTAAGTTACAGGGCACATGGGCTTGAAGGGGGTGATGGGACCTTGGTCTTTTCCTCCTTTCCTCTCCATTTTGCTTGCTTGCTATGAGGTGAACAGTTTGTTCAGCATGGACTCCTTGCCATGATGCACTGATTCTCTAGAAGTTCAAAGCAATGAGATCAATTAGTCATGGACAGAAACCTCCAAAACAAATCCTTCCTCTTTATAGACTGATCATCTCAGGTATTTTGTTACAGTAACAGAAAACTAACAGAAGGATGATAAGACTTTCAATCTCTGTTAAGAAAGTTCTGGACCCTTCCTGAAAGACTACAACTGCCCCAATGTCTTGTCACTGCAGAGCAAAAAAAAAAAAAAAAAAAAAACCTCTTTTCCAAGTTACATGAGTATTTATATAGTCCACTGAGCTAAATATACCCCAACTTGAATTTATAAGATGAGAATAATCAGAGAAAATAATTTCTCTGGCAGAATTGCAGGGATAGAAAGAACTCAACTTTCCAGAAAGCAAAATTACATGTAAAGCTGCAGTAAATCCAAACTACTCTTTGTCTTTGAACAATGACCTTTAGAAAAATCACTCAGACTTTCGCAAATATGCAGTCCTGAAAGCTCAGTCTTGTGGCCCGAGAGTTTGTCACTCATGGCATGAAAGTGCTTTTTAACTGAGGGAGACGTCTTCATTCTACCAGTATACATGGAAGCTTGACCATGTGGCAGGCGATGTGCTGTGACAGATGAGGAGGAGCTGGCAAAGGCTTTTGGGAGCAGGACTGAAAGGAAGTAGATTTAGGATGCGGGTTGGAAGAAAGTCTGATTGTAAGACTTGGCGAACGACTGAGTGACCTGAAGGACAGAGGGTAGGTCATTCCCAATTCCCAGAGTCACACTGGTGGAAAGGCTCCCTTGACTCACTGAGATAAGGAACAGAGGGTGAGGCAGGGCTTGTGGGTGAGCGTGGTGACAACTAGGACATATTCCAGTGAAGGTGTACTTAAACCGTTGACTACAGATGCTCCCTGAGTTAGGATCTGGTTACCTCCTGATAAACCCATTGATGGCTGAAAACACTGTAAGGGGAAAATACACTGAAACCCTGTAACACACTACATAACCTACTTTCGAGAGACAGCACACTGCAGTGTGAGTTGTGACCCCTTCTGATCATGGGGCTGGCAGGGAGCTGTGGTCACTGATGCAGTTCAGCATCCAAGACAAGATTGGACCATGTATCAGTACCATGGGAAGAGGTCAACTTCAAAACAAAAAGTATGGTTTCTACTGGATGCAAATGGTTTTGGCACTACTGTATAACTGACAAATCCTAGTCAGGACAAACCCATAAGTTGGGGACCATCTCTACATGGTTCAATGCAATGGCAGCTTCTCTTTTCACGGGGTGACCACTTAATTCTATACCAGACACTGTGATCATTCATGGAGAAAATGGAAGAGAAGGAAGAGACAGAGGATCATTGTGTAAAACACCACAAAAAGGTGCAATGTGGCAAAACCCAATGGAGGTGAAGTAGAGCCAGCCATTGATTCTGTTTCAGTGCTGGAGCAGACCCCAGGGAGGTGCTGTGTGGCTGGGTCTGGCAAAAGGGAGAAGAAGAAGATGTAGACCCCTCGCAGGAGCAACAGTGTCAAGAAAGCAGGAAGGGCATGGCAGGTCTAGGAACTATCAGGCACCCAGTAAGCCCTGTGCATCATAGAGAGTTGTGGGTGGAGGGATCAGGAGGGTTTTTATCATTTTAGCAGATAATAAAGGATGAGAATTTGAAAATGAGAAATTGACACCATCACATTAAAAAAACATATATTGGGTATTTACTTTGTACTAGGTTGGATCAGTAAATGAAACAGATAAAAACACCAACTTCTGGAGCTTGCACTGGGGGGCAAAGGAGTCAATAAACACTGAGGCTAAGTACAGAGGATGTTAGCAAGTACATGCTTTGGGGGAAAACTAAAAAACCAAAGAAAGAGTAGAATGTAGCAAAGGAGATGAAGGGTGTCCAGAGGAGGAGGTCAATTTTAATTAGCAAGGTGAGAGTCAGCTCACTAGAGAAGGTATGGGATCAGGATGCAACCAGATCTGTTTCTCAGGGAAACCACTGTGACAACAAAGACAAGCTAAAAGGAAATGCAAAGAAAGAGGTGATGGACAGAACAGTAAGAAGCCAGCGCAGCCTGATTAACTAGGATCCAGGTAGGGCAGCGACAGCGGATGGAAAGGAAGAGGAGCTTCAGCGAGGAGGGAGAAGCAGCTGACTTGGTAAATTTCTGGATACATATACATGAGGAAGCAAGAGTGGCAAAAGTTTTCAGCTTTCATGACTAGGTTGATGTGATGATTTCACACGTGTTAAAGAACTCTGATGACAACAGGAAGACGTGGACTTGGGTAGCTCAAAGAAAAAGGGGTTGGAGGCAGATAACGCAGTCTTCTTGCAAAGCTCTTAAGAGATGGGATTTTATGTCTCTAAGTAATAAGAACTACAGATGGAGATCTGGAAATCTGTCAAGTTGGGGAAGCAGGGACTCATTCTCTTCTGCACAATGAGCCACACATCCAGCAGAGGGTAAGAGATGGAGGACACAGAAGACATAGGAAAGAGGCTGAGAAATTTATGAAACTGAGTTCTGTGGGAAGGGTGGTGGGATCAAAGTACGCAGAAAAGCATTAGTCATCAGAAGATGATGCTGTGTCGTTGAAGGTTTGAAATGAGGCCTCGAATCACAAATGGTAAAAATCAGATGAGGGCCTCAGGGAGATTAACCCAAGCAGCAGTGGGTAAAATTGATCATTAGAAGTAGCAAGATGTTTTAAATAAGTTTTGGGCTGCAGAATGGCTGAGAAGACTGCTAAATTTAAAAAATAAATTTAAATGTTATAATAAAAAAATGAGAAGGAAAGCAGAACTGAGAAGGACAAGCAAACAGGCTTGGGGGCCATGATGAACTTGACTGTAATTCTCTGTAGACAGAGGCGGTATCAGCTGCCTGAGAGGTGCTTTGTGCATGCTCTCAGTCAGAACCACTGCTGTCCCCTGGACCTGGAGCATCCTCCAAAGCCCACTGAAGGGTTGGTCCCCAAGGATGGCATCGTTGGGAAGGGGTGGAGCCTTTAGAATGTGGGGCCTCCTTGGAGGTCTTCAGGTCACTGGCCCTGGAGGCAACTGTGGGACCCCAGCCACTGCCCCTTCATGTCCTGCCCCTGAGATAAGCAGTTCCGCTCTGCCACACGCACCCATCATGACATGCTGCCTGCCCACCACAGGTGTAAAAGCAACAGATCCACCACGCATAGCCTGAAACCCCCAGAACAGTGGCCCCAGTGAACTTTTCTTCTATGCTAATCATCTCTGGTATTTGTCAGTCATGAAAAACTGACACAGTCACATAAGGAATGATAATTATGGGAAACCTCAGCAAGGAAGCTTAGAGACCAGGACAGAAGTAACATCAACACAGACATAGATCACTTGCTCTTTCAAATCCATTGCTTTCCTTCTACTTCTTACCTTCGTTTACAGAGTTAGCGTAGCTTATGCAGATTGTACAAGTCTACAGGAACTGCATGCCTGAACTTAATCCTCCTTCTTGCAAACTTCTGTTTTATGCTCTTACTAGACTGTTCTTCCAGAAGCCTGCTCTTCCCAGAACTTTCAACAGCTTCCCATACCTTACAATAGAAATACCCAATTTCCTTTTTAGGTTTTTTTGAAACTTCAACCTGAGCGGCTTGCTTCAAAATATATGCTGGTACTTTCAAAACACATGCTGCAGTCAAAATGAAACTTACATGTAGTAGCAATCATACCCTGGGATCTCTGGAGTCCCAAAAAAGTCATATGCAAAGTTTTGGTACAGCCAGGTGTGCTGGCACATCCCTTTAATCCCAGCACTCAGGAGACTGAGGCAGGAGGACCGTTGTGAGTTCGAGACCAGCCTGGGCTACCAAGTGAGTTCAAGGCCAGCCTGAACTGCATAGTGGGAACCTGTCTCAAAAAACAGGGCTGAGGATTTAGCTCAGTGGCCTAAGCGCCTGCCTGACAGGTGTGAGGTTGTGAGTTCAATCCCTGGTACCACAAAAAAAAAAAAAAAAAAAAAAAAAAAAAAAAAAAAAAAAAAAAAAGGGATTTTGGGGTATTTGCTTTTGGCTAGAGGAGTTCTGTTTTCCTTTTGTTCCCAAAACAGACTCACACAGAAAAAGTAAAATTTAAGAAGTATCCAATTTGGAGTTTTTCGAGCCAATGTAAATTATCTACTAAAGGTTAAAAAGAGGTTATATGCAGAATACTTTTTAAAAAATGAAGATAGGAGAATCAGCCATGCTGCGACTGGGAGAAGTCACCAAGAAATCAACTAGCCAGCCTTTCTGGTAAGCCACACAAGCTGCATGGGTCCCAGGGAGAGAAAAGTCAGATAGTGTCTCCCGTGAGCCTACCAGTGCATGGGGTGAGAATCAAATACTGTTTCCATTCAACTCCCACCCCTGGCAAGCAATCAGCTGGTTCAGAGGACAGGCTGAGTTGATAGCAACTATGGTAAATAAAGCAACTAAATGCTTGTATTGTTTGGTTGATTTTGCAGGCCTGGGGCCAGAGGTCTGAGCATCTCTTGGGAGGATGACAGTATGCAGTATAGCAAATATGGGGGATTTCCTTCTATCTTGTCTTTGAAGTTCAATATTGTTCTCACTGCTTTGCTTTGCTCTGATTAATTGTTTTGCTTTATTCAGTATTCTGTTTTGATTGGTTTTATTCTGTTTTGTTTTTGGTTTGATTTTGCTATACCTGCTGGGATGGACAACTATTGTGAAGATAACAAGACATACTATAGTAGCTACTGTTTTCCTAGTATCCTGTACCAATTTTGCTGCATTGTTTTGATTGGCTTTGTTCTGTTTTGTTTTGTTGGATTTTATGATCTTTAAAATAAAAAAATAAAAAATGAAGATAAAAATTATTCAGGTTTGATATTGAGTTTGCTTTTCATAGTTGGTATTCAGTTACAACTTATTAAATAAATACAGGAATGGCTGTATTTGATTCAACTCATTCAGCCACATCTTGAGAGAGATGAAAATAAATTATTATTAGGGGGTCTCCAAAAAAAAAAAAAGGATCCCTAGGACCAGAAGGCTACTTCAGAACAGTATCTTTAAGAAACAGATAAAAATTATTCTGAAATTACCACATTAAAATAATTATAATCAATTAGGAGAGCTTTTGAAAAACCTGGAGAGGCAGGGGGCACAGAAAGCATTTTAAAGGCATAATTATAGCTTGATTTGAATGAATCCTTAATAAGTACATTATTAAATTCAAGATGCTTAACCTATAAGTGCAGTAGATTACTGAGCAAACTGGGTTATGTTAGGTTTAATTGATTTATATTTTAATGACTCATGTTCCATCTTTCACCAATTCATCTGGTGACAGAGGCTGGCTCTCAACCTTGGGGCTTCGCCACTAGATAACAAAACTGGAAGGCTGAAGAGGGAGATGGAGGACAACTTGTGAACACAGGTTGCAAAGGAAGAAACACAAAACAAAACAGGATTCAGCATGAAGTGGCCTCCTGACAAGGGAATATGAGAGAGAATGAGATGAAGGTCAGAGGATAGGAAGAAATGTGGGTGGGGAGTGCTGATGAAAAAAGATCATGTGAAGGCTGCTTTGGTCAAGCCCTCTGTTCTCAATCCCAAAGGTAACTCTCAGGGGAGGAGATGCTATCTGCAGAATGCTGAATCAAAAGGTAGGAAGTGGCATAGCTGAGCTGATTCAGAGAACTGAGGGGCAGAAGGGGAGTTGGACCAGCTATGTCCTGGGGACTTTCTTGCACTGGGGTCCAAGGGAATACTCTTTAAGTGACTGGATACTTCAGGCTCCCTTATACCATGACTGGGTTTTGTTTTGTTTTGGGAGATCCTTTTTCTTTCTATCTAGAAATGAAGGGAAGATAATATTAGACTTATGCATGATTTTGATCACCCTGTGTTATGGTTTATGTTTGTATGACTCCAACAAGCCTCATGTAATCATGCATGCAGCTGAGTCTGGCATTCATAATTGGTTTGTTGTCAGTCACTGGGATTGGTGGTGTGAATGCTGCACCCACCTAGGGGTGGAACCGACATACAGTGTAAAGGCGGGAAGAAGGCGTGTCTCTCTCTCTTGCCTGGTTCACGCCTTGCTGTTTGCAGTGGCCATGGACGGCTGCCCCGCCACACCACGCTGTCTTGGAGCCATCTGAGTATGGACTGAAACTTCCAATATTGTAAGAAATAAACCTTTCTTCTTTAATTTTGGGCGTCAGGTATTTTGTCCTAGCAATGAGAGAAAAGTAACTAAGACACCATGGACCACAGAAGCTGTGTCAGCTGGTGCTTTGAACCTACCACTTGTGGTTTGCTTTGGGGGGCTCTGGGGGCTTATAGGGACAGGAGGTAGGCGTGAGGCATCTTGGCTGGCATCTTGCCATTGCACCTCTCGTGGGGCATGGCTTTCACAGGCTCACCAGTGCAGGTTTTAAAGCACCAGTTCATTCTTGTCTCCCTCTGAACCACTGGGACAAAGGAGGACACATTGCTCTGCTGATGTCTAACGGACAGAAGGAGCAGGACCTTCGGGCTCCCACTGTAGCTTGCTCCATGTGCCAAGTGCTCCCAGGAATTTTGGAGACTCTAAACCCAAAATGGAACAGCTTTTCAGTTTCTTCCTAACAGAAGGGGACATTCTAAACAGGAGGGCATTTCCTTAGGCATTGATGTTAATGACAGAGATGATGGCAGTGATGATGAGGATGGTGGTGATTATGGTGATGACTGTTATGGTTTGGATCTTAAATGTTCCCCAAAGTCCCATATGCTAAAGGCTTGGTCATCAGCCTGTGGCCTACTGGAAGGTGATGAACCCTAAAGAATGTGGAAAGAAGTCAGTCACTGGGCACATGGATTTCAACCAACCTTTCCCCTCCCCTCCACCTGCCTCAAGGTGAGCAGCTCTGTTCCACCAAGTGTCCCACCCAAGATGCACTGTGCCACTACAGGCTCAAAGCAATAGGCTCAAGCAACCATGAACTGAAACCTTTGATACCATAAGCCAAAATAAGACTTTCCTCCTTATAAGTTGATTTTATCACTGTGATGGAAAGTTCACTAACACAATGACAATGATAAGGATGATGACAATAATACTATCAACAGCAGTTACCACTTCTCAGTCACCAAGTCTGTGTCAGGCACTGACCTACGCACTCACAAAGTATCAGCTTATATGATCCTCACCTTACCCTTAGGATGCAGGGTTATATATTACCTCCATTCTACAGTAGAGGACATTGGGGAGGAACTAATGAGTAGAAAGAAGTGATTTCTTCAAGAAAAGAAGTGCATGTTTTAAATTAAGATTTGTCTATTTTCAAGAATATCTGTTCATTGCGTGAAAGCCTGGCTCTTTGTATCTCTGTACTATAACCAAATAATAGGAGGATTCAGGGATAAGGGAGGGAATTTCTAGTTTTCTGAAGAGTAAAACACCAGTCAATATAAATTGATCCTAATAAGCAAGAGTAGTCTCACCATGATATATATATATATATATATATATATATATATATATATATATATATATATATATATATATATATATATATCTGCATGCACCTTGCAGGACACCAATCCCAGGTCTCCAGCACATTGGGAATTAGTAGGACATTCTCCACTAAGCATCTATGCCATGGGCTACAAGTAGTCACTCAGCAGGTGCCAGTTTGGACATGAAATGGTTGAAATCTGCTTCACTTAGAAAATGCTATACACTGTGTTCACTGAAAAGAATGCTTGTTTGGAAACAAGGGATGTTTGTTCAGATCTATCACCCAATAGCTGCTGGTGGGTATGAGTTCTCATTTGCCTCGCAGCAGGTGGCTTCCTGGATTTCCTTAGGAGTCCCCCCCCTGCTCCTTCAAGTCCAGGGGGTTCAGGGAGAACTGGTCTCCATCCAGACCCTAGAGATGGGCAGATGCATGTTCCACCCTTCACCTCCTGGAATGTGTTCAGAGAAGCAATTGAGCTCAGCCAAGCAATGGGTCTCAATACTGGATTTCAGTGGGGCTGTTGACAGACAGGCTCTTTCAGCTGGGATTGCAGGTTAGGCAGGCTTTAAGCCTAATAAAAATAGGGGGCATAAACTTAAAATCCCTCATGCAGCCTTGGTTAATACAAAAGGAATTTCTGGGTCACAGTGGCAATTCATAAATTTTGAGACAAAACATCTTGTTACATCATTGTACTTTATATTTTCCCACTGCTACACTAGAAAGATGAGGTTATTTCTATTCCATGATTATAGGCAGTCAATGAACAAAGAAACTAACAGACTAGATAAATGGTGGCGGGGGCTTACTACATTTAAAATTATACAGGTTTTCTTATATTTATTGAGAAACCAGATCTTTTCAGCCAAGTTTCCCCTGATATATTCAACACAAAATTTCTGTTTCTTCTCCTGGGAATCTAAACTTTAACACATGTAGTGGCTACAAATGCTTATAAAACATCCTATTACTCATTTAATCTACAGTATATATTTGGATTGGGAGTGGAACTTGTGTATTTAAACTTCAAATGAACTTGTAGATATTTGTGTTAATCCAAAGCAACACTCTTTAAAAACTGTAGACTCTTAATGCATCTAAAAGCTTCAGGCCCTAGAGTGTCATATTTTTGCAGTTAAATAAATAGTACCTTTCAGACTCAAATCAAACCTCAATAAACTTTGGCTTCTCCTGCAGAGGTCAGCAAATTCTTCCTGTTATGCCAAATAATAAATACTTAAGCTTTATGGATCATACAGTGTTCACTGTGAAAGTTCAACTTTGAGCTCAACCATGAAAGCAGCCATAGACCAATGCATACAAATGGCCATGATTATGTTTCAACAAAACTTTATTAAAAAAAAAACAGGCAGTTTGCTAGTCCTTGTCCTATAGCATGGAACTGCTGGTAATCTTACTGCCATTTTTGAAAGCACAGGCAGTGTGGGAATTGAACCCAGACAGGAGAAGAGAGCTGAGGAAGACTCAGGTAGACAGAGACCTCTTCACATCATTTGGAATCCTGCATTCAGCTGTGCCTGACACCATTAGAACTTGGAACATTTTTCTACATAAGCCAACCAATTCTTTTTTACTTGAGTTAGACTGATTTAGGTTCTCTCTTACTTGCAATCAAGAGTTCTAATAAATGCACCAAGTAATCTTAGAAAAGTCCCATCTGCTTCCTCTCTGTAAAATGGGGATAACGCTGACTTGTAAGGATTAGTAGTAGTTATGGTTTTAATCTTTTTTGGTGGTGGGGCGGGTGGTACTGGGAATCAAACTCACGACCTCACACTTGCCAGGCAGGCACTGTGCCACTGAGCTATATTCCCAGTCCCTTATGGTTTTAATCTTAAATGTCTCCTAAAGCCCATGGTGTTGAAAGGTGATTCCCAGCAGATGGCTCCACTGGAAGATGGAAACTCTAAGAGGTGGAGGTAATATAAATAAGTTAGGTCATTGGGGTCAAGCCCTTGAGGGGGATATTGGGACCATGACCCCTTCTGCTCTCTTTGTTTCCTGGTTGCCATGAGGCGAGCAGCTTTTACTTTACCATATGTTCCTCCTCATGATGTTCTGCCTTTTCACAAGCTCAAGAAAATAATGGAGCTAAGTGACCCCAGACTGCACCCTCCATGCTGTGAGCCAAATAAACCTTTCCTTCTTATACATGGATTATCTCAGGTATTTTGTCACAGTGATAGAAAGCTCACTGACACAAGAAGCATATACCAAAAGTACCCTTCGGGGCCACAGAGGCTCCATTAAGAGTTATCTACAAATGAAGTCTCCTCTGGTACCAGGCAGAGCAACTGTCCAATCAGGGTTCCTTATCACTTCTCCACTTGAATGTCCCTGAGGGAACTGTAAGAAATGAAGGAGTTCTAGGGAGGGTGAACTGTGATGAGACTCTCCCAACCAGTGCATCTCACACTTTAGTGTACACAAGAATATCAAGAAAATATCTGTTAAATTTTATGAATCCTCATTTTCTTAGATCTGCTGACTGAGGGACCTGAATGCTGACCCCAGCAATCTGAGAATCATCCTTTGAGAAATGCACTTCCTGCATCTCTGAAGAAGCTAGAATCTTACTCCTTTCATCCAAGCTACACAAATCCATGACCTTTAGATGACCTGCCAGGAAGGAAGATCCCTAGTGTTGAAAATGAAATGATGTATCAGTGACCTCTACCAGCTTCAAAACTCTCAAAATGCTGGGGATTCTTTTGAAGTACCCCATGTCCACTAGATGTTTTATTCTTTCCAAGTGCTTTTCCATGTAGCTTCGCAGGTCTTCAAAACAATTTGTAGGTACAAGTTTTCCTAACAGTCACAATCTCAGTCAAAATCTTCCATTCACTTTCACTGCCATGGTGGGTTCCAGTTCTGAAGTGGTGGGTGATACTAGGTCTTCCTCCATCCAGTCACTTGGTTGTCCTCCCATTTATCGCCCCGCCTCCAATCCATAGAATTTAAGTCACCTTATCTCAGTCACAGTTATAACTAGCATACTATTTTCTCAGAGAATCCCACTACAATTTAACCTTTTGAAAGCTCTCACCAGCTGTGCAAAAAATCTTTCAAACTTTAACTGTTAGCTCCCAACTTAATCACAAATATGGTTAGTTCATATTTGCCTTTCAGGACACCATGAAAATTTCATAGAGCAGAGTTCCGTGGAACACAACATTCCAAATGCTGAGTTAATATCTTTTTTGGTCCCTTTGTCACAGTTTCAAGGAAGAGACACAGAGGAGTGAGGGGATTTGCCCACTACACGCCAGCTCACACAGGGAGTTGACCGAGGTCTCCTGAGTCGAGAGGCAGTTCATTGTTCCTCTCACATCGTGTCTTATGAATGGCTGGGGAATGTCAAAACCAGGCTGGGCAGGCTGGACTCAACCCTTTGGAAACAATCTTTCCCTCTCTTACTGCTGTCAAGGTTAATACACTTCTAGGCATTTTCTGGTCTTTGAGCTCATTCCAAGATTTCATATTAGCCACACAACTAGCTATGAAGTGTGGGATAATAGAGAACTGTATGAAACCTCACGTCCCATTTAAGAATCATTTCTTGAGTTTTCTTCTTTCAAGCTCAGAATTCTCATTTTCTTCCTCTGATGACATTACAGTTTATTTATGTGGCTCCCAGACCAATTTTTCAGTGCCACTTGTCATTTGTGTAGTGACTGTCTGAAATTCAAATATGGTAGTACTTCTGGGAAGAATAGTTTGCAGTTGATCCTTGCTAACATGCCCTTGTTTTCATTTTTTTCATAAGTGTATATTTTAATTACCATCTAATTCAGGTCTGCTTTAAATATTACTCAGAAAGTAAGAAAGCTTTTGTTGAAACTTTCATAAATAACTGTCAATTTCCCTTGAGTTGTAGTAGTCTGTTTTCAGAGACAAATGTCCTGTTTATTGTTGTTGTTGTTGTTTTTGCTTTTTGCTTTTTTTGCCCTGTTCATCTCTTTAGGGACCTTTCATTATTCTTTTGCTAGAAAGATGATAAATTTTTACAGCAGTCTTGACAAGGTAAGTCATTGGTCAATTTTTTTTCCTATAGGAAGTTCAGAATTCAGTTTCACCTTAGTTTTTATTTTGAAATCTTATTTGCAAATTTTTTGTCCTAATAACCAAATAAATATACTAACCTCAGACTGTAGAATTTGGTCTCTTAACATCAAGGAAAAGTACCAATTATAACTTAGCTCTGTGACTATGGGCAAATGAATTAACCTCTCAGAACTACATCTCCTTAACAGCAAGATGGAGATATCTATACCTATCTCGGATGGTATGTAAAATCACTGTATCAAAATGAAAAACTGTCACCAAAAGCATTTAATGGGTGTCTTAAATAGTGCCTGACTTCATTTTTAAGTTATTGATTGCTTATGCCTGCTACTCTGTTTTCACCCTGGATTCCACTTGCATCTTATATAGCAGGTACAAGAGTGGGCACTGCTGGGGATTTGGTGAACAGTGGCAACACAAGCAGGTAATGATGATCCACTAGGACTCATTCTCCTGAGCAGCAACACAACTGAGCTCTAATAGCCCCTTGAGGGGCTCCTCCTCAACTTGTTCCCATGACATTGTCAGCTAGAACTGGAACAGACAATCTGTCACCTGTTTTCTTTTACTTGCAATATGGTACTCGTTATGGTTTCTGTCTAGATTTCCCTCCAAAGCCTTATGCAGTCAAGGGGGGTGTTCTAGAGTTTGTGATTCATTCTGGGGTTAAGGGTGTGAGTGCTACACCTGCCCTACAGTAGGTAGTCTGCATACAATAAAAAGGACTGAAAGAGGCTTGTCTCTCCCTATCCCTCTCCTCTCTCTTGTTGCTTCTGCTGTCTTTCACCTCCAAGAACTATTGTCCCTCTGGCATGTGCCACCTTGCCTTAGAGCCAGGAAATTATGGACTGAAACCTTTACAAACTGTGAGATAAATGCTTTCCTATTTAATTTTGGGTGTTGGATAATTTTTTTTCCCTCAAGGAGAAAAGTAACCAAGACAGAATTTGGTACCAGGAATGGGGAACTTGGTATGAATGTACCTGACTATGTGGTTGAAAAGCCTTTGGGAATGGCTTGTGGGAAGAGACTGGAAAGGTTCAGAGATGCCGGCTGAAAAATACAGCTGGAATGCCTTAGGATGTTCTGTATGTGAGATTCTGGTCAGAGCTCAGAAGTCAGAAAGCTGATAGAAATCCTGCCAGTAAAGACCAGGCTCAGGAGGTTTCTGCAGAGAAGGACTGCACTGGCTGTTGGGCTCCAGATGATGTATGTTACAGCTTGGCAGAAAGTTTGTCTACATTTCGCTTGTGTCCAGAGACTTTGCCTGAGACTGAGATTTGGAAAAGGAAATTTCAAGGCAGTCTAATGTTGAGACTGTGGCACAGCTGCTGTTGGGGGATTTTAGCCAGATCTATATTGAGAATCAAGAGCAAAGAGGCCGGCAGAATGATTTAAAATGTTGTGAATCTGGCCAGAAAGGAACCTCTAGTAAAGTTATAGATTGCAAAGATAGAGCTGAGAAGGTCTCGATTGCTGAGAAGGAATAGGAGAATATAAAAGATGGCCTGAGGGCATTACAAAAAGCAGCAGGACTCCAATCTTTGCAGCCTCAATATTGCAAAAGTGAAAGACTTTGCTTTGAGAAGAAAGCTTCAGACCACCATGCTCCAGAATGGCTGCAGCCTAGAGAAATCGTTCCTCAGAACTGGATTCAGAGTGCCCAGTGATCCAAGCACTCGACCCTTACAGCCAAGAGAGAGGGAAGCCTGGCTACTGCTCTAGCTGGCAGCAGACCTTGGATCATCCATGTGGGGCTGGTTTTACGTGCATGCAGGATGGAAGAGTTGTAGGTTCAGGAAGGCTTCCATCAAGATTTGTAAAGGGGTTCACAGCTGAGAGTTTGCCTTCTATGTCACAGGAGACTTGGGACTTGGACTTTTCAGCAATGTGGAAACTGTTAGGACTTTGACAACTCTTGGAGATGAACTAAATGCCTTTGGCATAAAGGGATGTGCATGAGTCTTTGGGGGGTCATGGGAAGAATGTTATCATTTGTCTCTGGATGTCACCCCAAAGCCTTATGTAGTCATGGAGGTGCGCTTTTAGAGTTTGTGATTAATTCATGGTTTAATGCTAGGATTAAGGATGTGAGTGTTACACCTGTCCTAGGGCAGGTGCCTGAATACAATATAAAGGATTTAAAAGTTTGCTCTCTCTCCTCTCTTGTTACACTGGCTGTCTTCCTTCATGAACTGCTTCCTCTCTGCCATGTGCCACCCTGCCTTGGAGCCAGCTCACTGAAACCTCTACAAACCTCTAAAAACTTTCCTTCCTTAACTTTGGGCACTGGGTATTTTGTCTCAGCAATGACAGAAAAGTAACTAAGACAGTACTTTAACTTACATAGACAATATCTTTGAAGTTCTGTAGGTGTAATGAGACTCATCATAACTAAATTAGCTTGATTTGAGCTAGATACTTTTCCCTTTGCAAAATTCAAAACTAACTTTCTTCTTTTTTTCTGTGGTATTCGGATTTGAACCCAGGGTTTTGCACATGCCAGGCAAGTGCTCTACTAGTAATCTTCCTATTCAAAATTTCTGAGAACAGATCAATAATGCATCAAGTCAAGAAAAGGCAGAAACAGGGAACAGGCTGACTTTGTGGCTGCTGTTCTCATTCTTGACCTTCAGGAACTTTAGGAACATACAGTTGCCTGTTCATATTCACAGGTTCCATATCCAGCCAAATCTGACTTGAAAGTATTTTTTAAAACTTGCACCTGTACTCAATATATACAGACCTTTCTTTTCACTTGCCTTATTCCCTGAACAGCATGGTGTAACAGTTATTTACACAGCATGCATGTAGGTGCTTCAGGTCACCTAGAGATGATTTGTAGTGCTATACGGAGGATGTGCATAGGTTTGATGTTGTCACGATGCCATTGCATATAAGGGACTGCAGCACCCATAGATTTTTTGAATCCATGAGGGCCCTGCAATTCATCCCTTATGAACACCAAGGGACACGTGTGCACGAAGTTATGGTGCACTGACTCCAAAACACTTCTTAAACATTTATCATGTAAGCAAAATTGTGAGGTAGAGGTTTTCAGGAAAGGTAAGTTCTTCATCTTCAAAGTAGCACAATGAAGCTGGGCATGGTGGCACACATCTGTAATCCCAGCACTCAGGAGGCTGAGGCAAGAGGATTACTGTGATGTCAAGGCCAGCCTGGGCTACATAGTGAGGCCCTGTCTCAAAAAACAAACAAACAAAACAAAACAAATCACATAAAATACCAAAAGGAAAAGTACCAAGCATCTGGAAACAAATCCTAGTTCATCTTAGAGGAATCTGAAACAGATACAGATATACCAATCACATGCATGAAGGACGATAAACTACTCTTGGACTCACGCAATCTAATGCTCCTAAAAGTCATTATTTAATGCAAAAGGATCACCCATTTCTGAATCCAAACTCAAATTTTAAGAAGAATATTGGTACTCACAGATACTTCCTGAAGCTCTAGATTTATTGTGACAGTGAAAAAAATCTTCATTTCTTTTACCCATGCCTGGGAATATCTGAGCATAGCATAGCATCTCAGTGCCCTGCCGTCTTTGCCATCTGCTTTCTAATGTCCCTTACAAATGGTTTCTGAGTGACAGAACCATTCCCCTCATTCAGTCTCCATGAGGGACCTGGGTCTGAAATCCTGGTGTTACCAATAAGTCAAGGTGAGGCAGACCAGGTGCATGAAGAACATGGCCCGCCATCTTCACAGAGAACCCCTCCACTTTCTCTGCTCAGAAACACAGGAAACACAGACAGGAAGGGTTCCTGCAGAGCTAATCAAAAGCCCTGGCTCTTCCGAAATTGACCCTGAAAGCAGGAGAGTAAGTAGGAAATATTCTCTTGCCAATGCACATTTCCTGCTTTTGATCCCTCAAGTTAGGGAAGTGTATTAGTTTTTACCCTCAACTTTCTCATTCTGAGCCATGGATATGGCTCAGTGGCACAGCACCTGCTTGGGAAGTTCAAGGTTCTGAGTTTGATTCCCAGCACAAAACAACAACAACAACAACAACCCTTTTTCATTCTGGACATATTTACGTCCTTACAGTGTGCAAGGTGTCTGTGGCCGTCTCACAGTAACCACTGGAATTGTATCATTTATCAAGCTCTTGCCTAGTTATTCTATCACTAGATTCCTACAATAAACCAACAAGAGAAGTGAGGTGAATATTTCAAATCCTCTCTTACTAAAGAGTAAATTGACAGGGGAAGAAATGGCTGACTGGCTGCCTGCCAAATCCTTTCTTTCTCTTAAATCCTTTCTTCCTCTTAAATGAACATGAATTGATTTTTGCTCTGCTACGACTGTTTCTCAGCCTCCTCTGGCTGATGGCATGGCCATATTACCAACCTCTGATCAACGAGATACAAGCTGAAGGGTTGTGAGTGGCTCCTGGGAAGTCTGCTTAAAGGAAAGAGATGTGCCACTTCTTTGGTCATTTTTTCCCTGCATCCAGCCTTCTAGAACAGCAATGTGATGGCGGGGATATGGCAGCCACAGTGGGAACAAGGGTAATTCCATAGTAATGTATAGCAGTAACTGTGTGGACCATTGTATCACACACCTTGCAAGTGGCTGCTTCTGCACTTTTATAATAGAGCAAGAAATCGCTATCTTGTTTTAATAATTTCCATCTTACTTGTTTTATGCAGCTAAACTCCTTCCTACTGCAAAGATGTGACTTTCCTGAGTTTATGCGAACTCTGCAGTTGGCCAATGGCACAAGAGCAAGTGATAACACACCTACTCCCCTTTCACTCTCTCTCAGGCACAATCTCAGCATCTTGGTAGAAACTGTTCCTCAGTTTATAAAGACACCAAATCCTTTCATGATTTTTACGTTCACGCTCAAATATTCACTGAAAAGAAGCCTGTCTTCAGAAGGCTTTCTCCCTCCCTTCCTCCTTTTAAGATGTTTTTGTATCTCGCGGGCCAAGGGCTGAGCTCTGACTAGATGATTGCATTTGCTCCCATGGCTTTAGCTAGCATGGATAATGTATTTCTAAATTTACACTTCCTGCCTAGGAGATCCTCCCAATGGACACAACAGTGGTTGTGTAACTCTGGCCAAATCACTTAACTTCTCTGTCTCAGTTACCACATCTGTAAAATGGGGGTGATAACTGTATCTGTTTCATGGGGTTTTTGTGAGAAACAGATTATTCCATATCAATAAAAGATGTGGGCAGTATCTGAATCACAGCCAGCATTACTACGATTCATCTTTAATTAATATTTCATAGGCACCTCAAATCCACGAAAGTGAGATATTGTTCTTCTTAATCACTGGACAGTAAGAGTAAATATCAGTTATTTAATTGCATTTACATCTGTTGTTTCCTTTGCCTGGCTAATTATTAGTGTTACAGTTGCATGGCAATTTCTTCTGTACCAGACCATGCTGCAACCCTTTCTCCTTGCTGGTTTTTTTTTTTTTTTTTTTTTTTTTGGTACCAGGAATTGAACTCATGACCTCAAGCTTGCCAGGCAGACGTTGCACCTCTGAGTAATATCCCCAACCCCTTATTCTCCTCTTATAACTGAACCCAGATGGTACCCAGAAGTTGATCTCTCTCCCCTAGATGGCCATCTTCCTAGAGCTGACCTCACCTAGCAAGAAACGGTGGATCTTTCAACTGTGACTGGTTGAAGAGTTGGTGGGCCTCCCAAATCTGACCAATGAGATCTGCAAGGGGCATCTGTAGGTGGTGGGGCGTCTAAGAATGACTTCCCTGCTCGCAGAGAGACAGTCTCATTTCCGCCCTCTGGTTGCTATGGTGTTAGGATGTGAGGCCTGAACTATCCATGCCATAGAGCAGCATCCAAGGCTGGAGTCCCGAAGCAAAGGAGAGCAGAGTGGAGAATCATGGGGTACTGGAGTGAGGTCTGGTGCCTGCCCCACAGACGAATCTGCTATGAGTCAATGCATGACCTTATTTACACCAACATGCCTAAGGACTTTTGTTAGTGCAGCCAAAATTACTCTTAAGTGACCTGCCCTTGCTACACTGTTCATTCTGAAGGGCAAACAGAACCATTTATAACACACAGGAAGCACTCAGTGAATATTGTTTGGATGAACACATGAGTATTTCTTAGCAAATGACGGGACAGGCTCTGGCTTGGGTGTACATGGTATTTCCATCCTTTGGACTGTTCACAGTGGGACTGTTTGCAGTGGTGGTTAAGATTCCTCCTGCATTAACTTCTGTGGCTACAGGGGGCGCTGCAGAACAGCAGCCAGCATCTGTCTGCAAGCCACAGGTAAGAAACAATGTCGGGAGTGGTTTTCACATGCAAGGGAAAACCCAAAAGTTCTCCTGTTTCTTTTAAAGGTTGCCTTGGTTTTAAGTGTCATCCTAAGCTTGAATGAACCGAGTTCTTTTTTTTTCCTTTAACATGATCACTACCTTTTCACACCAGTTTGTCTCATATGTTACAAGGGGACTTGCTGACTTTCATCATTTGAACCGCTATTGAAAAGTGGCATCCTGAACTAAATTCCATTTGTATATAGCAGCATGAAAATACAAAAACCTGTATGTCCAATTATGAGGGACCGATTCAATAAAGGAGCAACCACCTGAATGATGCATGTGTACGTAGCCATTAAAAATGCTGATAGAAGCTGGATGTGGTGGTGCACACCATTAATCCCAGCACTTGGTAGGCTGAGACAGGAAGATCATTGTGAGTTCCAAACCAGCCTGGGCTACAAAGTGAGTTTATGGCCAGCCTGAACTGCATAGTGAGACCCTGTCTCAAAAAATAGAGCCCAGGATTTAGCTCAGTGGCATAAGCGCCCGCCTGGCAGGTGCGAGGATGTGGAGGTTGTGAGTTCGATCCCTGGTACAAAAAAAAAAAAAAAAAAAAAAAATGCTGATAGTTCTAGTTGTCAACTTGAAAATCTAGCATAGTTTGCTTAATGGAAAGTAAAATTGTCAAATGTTACTCATAGTCTAATTTTATCCTTTCAAAAAGAGTAGTTTATTTATCTACATATATATCTGTTTTTGCATAGGGATAGGATTTGGAAGATTAAATAGCAAAAAATGATTCTTTTGGGGTGAAAAATTACAGGTGATCTTGAGTCTCTCTTTTTTGCTAAATGCTTTTTTGGGGGGGCAGCGGGTAGGTAGAGGGTAGATTTAATACCATCTTTGCATCGAATAGCCATGTATCAAATCTCAGTAGTCATCCTTGTACATGATGAAAGCAAGGAAGCCTCTCTCTGAAGTCATAAGGAATGAACGAATATATGTAAAGCATTTAATAGTGTATTTCATAATAAATATTATATCTGCATTTTATGTTATGAATATATTGTCATTATTATAATGCAGATTAAGTACTTCTTTTCTGAAATTCTAGGGGCCAGAAGTGTCTTGGAGTTTGAAATATCTGCATATATATAATAAAATGTCTCAGCTATGGTGCCCAAGTCCAAACACAAAATTCATTTGTGTTGCACATACACTTTATACCAATAATCTCAAGATAATTAAATTATTTTGTGAATGAAGGGGAGTTTCATAGTGTGCAATTTTCTACTTGTGGCATCAACTCAAACACTCAAAGAGTTTTAGATTTTGGAGCATTTTGGGTTTCAGATGAGGGATACTCAAAGTATATGCATATTACATTCTGTTAAATTCTAACAGACCTACAAATGCTACTTGACAGAACCTGTGGTTGAGTGTGCAGGGAACAAAGGAATTACTGATAACTTTGAGTGTCACTTATCCGACCAGAGCCATCCCTGAGGTATTTGTGATTCAGCATCAAAAAGCATGACTTTGGAGGGGACCTGAAGTGACCCTCACAAGCTAAGGCACATTTCTTCATTTTAAAGTGTGGAATAATAATATTTTCCTTTTAGGGTGCTGCATTACCTGAGACAGTACACTTAAATGCGAAACATACTTGCTTGCCACAGTTGAGTCCAACCAATATCAGTATTATAAATTCATCATAAAAATTAGGTTTTAATGTAACAAATTACCTTGGTATTCTATCAGTTATAATGCTTGCCTGGAGAATTTCTTACATTTTAAAATAGAGCTGAAGAAACCATTTAAAGAGACACTAGAACAGTGCACTAAAATGGTTGCTGGGTTTTAAAAAAAATCACAACTTTTCTGAATATTTATGTTTTGAAAGGAGTTAAACTCCTATCTTAAAAAAGGAAGGTAAAAGTAAGGGAGGACTTAGAAAAGAGAATGTCATAAAATAAATTCAAACTTAATTGGATGGTAAATTCATCTTTAACCTTTAGGATTTAATTTACATGAAAATGGCAATCTAATGAAAAATGGAAATATAGTATTTATAAGCTAATAAAAATAACAGAGCTCATTAGCTGGTCTAATAGGACATAATATAATTAATTTTTACCTGGGGAAAATAAAATAATTTGTATTTTAATCTCACAGCTAAGTTGGCTAGAAAAGGCAAAGACTAATTCAAATACATTCACAATCATGCAGTGCACAAAGCAGCCACTCTGAAGACTTCAAAGGTTTTTGAGGCTTTTATTTAAATGGAAATTGCCTGAGATCTGGTGTAGATCCACTAAACAGAAAGAAATTAGGCACCATAAAGGCAATATTTTCACAGGCTTTCCAAAAGCATTTGATATTTGTTGAGTTACCCTTCTAGAAAAACAGAAAGCAATTTCTTGATCTATTTCTTGGCTTCTTACTAGCCAGAGAAGAAAATTTTTCTTTGCCATTCAAACTGGCTGAAATGCAAATATAATTACTCCCCTTGATACATATAAAATACCAGACGCACTTACAGAAATTGGTTGGTTCAAGATTCAAGTCAGGAAGATGAGTCAGACCAAAGGAACCCTTGCTTGCAAATGGAGAAGCCCTGGTCAGAAAATTTAAGTCTGACAAACACTCTGTAACACTCAGATAGGACCTCAAAGTCAGAAGCGGAAGCAGGAACTTTTCTCTGTAATTATCTGTAGAACTCAGCAATGTCTATCTACTGGGGGAGAAACAGTAGCTGTCCTTTCTGAGCCATTTCTCAGCTCACCAAGAAAGCAATAACTGAAATTCTAAGATAAAATATGAAAGGAAGTGGTTTAGAGGGAAAAAGAAATCTATATTTGCCACTTTAACAAAAGTTGGCTTCTCCAACAAACCACCTTTTATGAATTCAATTCAGCAAACATATATGGAGTGCATGCTACATGTGCAACTTTGTGGATTAGATAGAGATGAGTCCTGGCCCTTTGTAAGCACTCACAATATTGTGGGACGCGCGTGCACAAACACACACACACACACACACACACACAAATTACATACTGGTTTAAGCGACATATGGAGGAAGAATTTTCAAATTTTCTTAAAGATAAGATCATGCAGAAATTTTAGAACTATTTCTCAACCATACTGCATGATTGTATTTCCTATAAAGCAAGCACAATTTTATTTAAAAGTAACTCTTATTTTACTGTATTCTGTGGAACCAAAAGAAGGCAAGTCTGTTGTCCTTGTAGCACCAACGTGGCTCTTTTCAAGAGTGATTCATTCTGTAAAAGTTAAAGCAATTCTTTATGCCAGTTTGCATGAATTAAGTTTTAAGAGTCTGACAGATTTAATTGATAGAGTGTACATTCTTCTTTCTCCCTGTGAGAGTGGCCAAGGAGTATAAACAGCTAGAAATAAACAGCATTATATTATGGTTTTAAAAAATCCTTCTTTATCTAATTGCCAATAACTGCTACATATGGCTGCTTGTCAAAAGACTCAGTGATATAATGGTGCATTTTAACAGTGCTCAGATAAGACAACTTGTCCATAAAACTGGCAATAATACTTTTATATGTAGTACTCTAATGATAACAGCCACTAGAATCTATCCAGGATACACAGTTACTGCGCAATGAAAATGAAAAGTAACTAAGTAGTTACATCTGCAATTTAGTTGAGACTGGAAAGAGGTACAGAGAAAAGAATATCTTCATTCTATTTTTGTAGATCAGGACCTTACCAAAAAGCACTGGTGAGGATCAGATCAACCTTAATTTAATGTTTAAAAGTCTGTAGGTAATTCTGTGTTATTCCTAATTTTTGGAGTCTGGCTGGGTGGGAGACGGTGATTAATAGAGCCATCTGCCATTACCATGGTGAGGTTATGTCTCAATTCTACATTTATTCCATTGTACAAAACTGTAACTAATATACTTGTCAATAAGGTGCTTTCTCTGCTGATTTTTCCCTTACTATATGTGGTTGCAAGTTAAGTTTAACACCTTGGAATGCTGAGGAAAAATAGAAACACAGGAGAAGAAAAAGAAAAGTCACCTCCATTTTCAGGACATTCAGGAAAGTAAAACAAATTTCTACTTAAAGTCTCACAAAATTGAGACTTTCTATAACTGGAAATTTTGCCCCAAACACCAAAATAGTGACAAAAAACAATAACAACAAAATATCTATCTCATATCACCTTCCATATTCTCAAATATTCCAAGACAAAGTTAGTAGCATATAAACATAAAGGCACAAGGAATATTCTGTACACATGAAGATTCTAGAAAATGCTGTTGTCAATAAGCAATAACAGGATTTACTGAACACAGCTCTGACTTCGCAAGGGCTGAGAACTCAAACAACAGAGATGTTTTATTATTTATTGATACACTTCCTCATTTGTAGTCAAATGTTATAAAATGAGGGAGGGGAGCGAAAGAAATTATTACATACACACAAATTCACAGAAAAAAAAAGGTCAAGCTTAAAATGTAACCATGTTATGAGAAAGCCAATATTTCAAATGCTAGAGGCTACTATTATATTTTGAGGTACTCATATTCACAGTAAAATGTACCTCTTTAATAAATTCTAAATTTAGAAATAGACTCAGGAGTGATTTGTTAAAATTATTCTCAGACCATAAAATATCAGAAAAACATCTCCATAAGTAATTATTATACAGCATTAGGTAAAACATTATATTCCTCAGTCATTATCCCTGATACTGGAAGTTCAATATTAGATTAGTAAATTCCCTAAGCCTTAGACCAATAGTAAGGGCAACTATATACATGTTCCACTATAAGTATTTTCAAGGCACAATCTAAATAGTGACATTTATCTTTATATCCTCTATAACTTGCCATCTTAGTTCAAGATAAATGCTACATTTCTATGTAGCGTTTGGTGTCAGATCTAGTAAGAATTGCAAATTTTGATTTTATTTTTCAAACTACTATTCCTTGAGCAAAGGTGAGATAAAAAGCTGTAATTTTTGATACTTTAAGACATAAGGAATATCAACCTTATTTTTAAAATGAAATGAATCCTAATGACAATGAATCTGCTTCAGATAATAAAACCAACATGCCAGAATTTACCCAGAAATGTAGACAGGCAGAATAATACTCTATTCCATTTGCTCCCAAAGGCCACCTCTTCCCAGCCACATACAATGTGACACTACTAAAATATCAGTGGCCATGCAACATGTGAAAATCACAAAAATCATTGGCACTTTCTTCACTTTAGTGCCAATATGGGAAAAATCAGATCAAAAAATTATGCCACTCTGCTTAAAGTCTTAAATGAAATTAACTTCAATTAAAGTAGTGGTGAACTTATATCACTCTTGGGATATAATTTACATTCAGTGTCATTAACCAGTATGGACAGCATCAACTATCTGCCTAAACACAATTAATAAAGTGTAAAGGTGAATGGTAGTACAATAAATGTGTTAAAACTTTAAGGCCTAAACAAGACAAACACTGTATCAGCCTGGCCAGTCACCATATTAAAAAAAAAAAAAAATCAGGATACAAGGGTATCCAAGTTGAGGCTTCATTGTTAGATGAGTGGACAGAATATGTGACACTAAGACTATCCTGAGAAGTGTGGCATGTAAAGTCACAGGAATAAATTATTACCGCTTGTATAGCATCTCCAGGTGCTCTTCAATCATTTATCTATACCAGAGGTTTCCAACCAGGGACAATTTTGTCTCCCATGAGGTGTGCAGCCGATACCTGGAGATACTGATTTTTGCAGGTAAATAAGGTACTATTACTGGCATCTACCGGGTAAAGGCCAAGGGGCTGCTAAGCACCCCACAACACACAGGGCAGCCTCCCATAATGAAGAATTACCTGGCGCAAAATGTCAATTGCACTAAAGTGGATAAATACTCCTCTCTGTACCTGTAAACACAAGACTAGGTAGAAGCTAGACCTAGTTGAAGAAGCTGTGCATTTACCTCTTCTGTGTGTTGCTAGGTGGTTACCGGCTCAGCACCTGAAAGACTGTGATCAGTAGCCTCAGGGTGCGGCACAGAGACTGGGCTTCATATAGTGCACAGCTGTTTTGCATGTGTGATTTATCTTGGTTCAGTTACAACACAAACAGATCCTTTTGAAAAGCAAATGCCTCGCCTGGTTTTAACATTCCTACTTTATTAGCTATGGATTTCACTTCAGAAAATCCCTAATTAACAGAGCCAAGCAATTAATTGATTTCACATGTAAAAATCTGAAGTTATTTATGTACACTTAATGCTAAAATCTCTCCCATCAGGATTTCTCCTTAATGGAAATTCCACAAGATTTCTAAGTATCCAGCTCACTTTTCTACATTTTTCACTTACAAAGCTTCCAACTCTTCCTCCTCCTATTAGGGAAATTAACACAATATACTGAATACTTTATGCCAGGCACTATGTGTGTCTGTTGACAGGAATTTCACGCTCACAATGATCCTAGTTGGTAGGAGCTACATGTTACTTTTTTGTTATCTTTCAAAATCAAGACATCTGGAGATAGGAAGCGAACCACAAATAAAACATCTGACCATAGCACTTGTAAGTGTGAATCAAATATAAATTGATTTACTGCAATAAGAAAATAACTCCTATAATGATACTAGCTATTATTCATTGAGTGCTTACTCTGTGCTTGGGTCAATGCCAAGTGCTTTATATTATAATCTCATTTAACCCTGCCACAAACCCAGTAGGTAAGGTGATATCAGACTCAGCATTTCACAGATGCAGAAACTGAGGTGTAGGCTGATGAGGGGTACACAGCCAGCAGTAGGGACAGTTGAGATCTGTGTCCCATTCTGTCCTACTTCAGAGCTGGACACACAGTCACCCTTGTTTCCAATCTGACCTACTGCCTCTTTCTGTAAATAAAATTTTACTGGAACACAGCCATGCTCTTTCATTTCTATATTGCTTATGACTGCATTTGCAGTACGATAACAGAACTGAGTCAGAGACATATGGTGAAAGCCTAAAATATTTACTATCTGGCCTTTCACAGAAAAAGCTTGCCAACACCTGTCTAAAGCCCTTCCACTGCAAGGAATGTCAACTTGACATTGTACTCCTAGCTAAGGAGCTCCATTTCATTTCCTTGTGATCCTCAGTTCCTATGATATAGCAATGAGGGGCAAGAGTGTCCTTTTCTTCTTTTTAAAATTTAATTGCATTAATTTTATCTGATAAACAAAAAACTACATTATTAATGGGATACATGTTTTGATACATGCATGCATTCCATGATGTGTAAATCAGGGTAATATATCTGCTTCCATAAACTTCATCATTTCTTCATGGTGAAAGAAACCAGGTTCCCTTCTTCTCTAGCTCGTTGAAATGCACAGTGCATTAATGTCACCTACAGTAACCATCCTGCACCGTGGCACACCAGAACTTCTTGCTCCTGTGTAACTACAACTTAGTGCTGACTGATTCACAGTTCCTCAACCTTCCTTCTCTTTCCTCTCTCCAGTCTCTGGTAATATCTTTTCTTTCAGAAATATTTTAGCTGAATGATGGCAGTATTATTCGGTGAGACATTAAATCTGATTTCCTCACGGTCAGAAAATTATTAGAATACAAATAAAAACAAAAAAAGATTACTGATCTATCAGCAACAACTTAGTGCCAGAGACACCCAAAATGAATAAAATGCAGTCTTACCCTCAAGGACATTAACAGATGAATAGGGGAAACTGAGGCACACACAACTTCCCATGAGTTGCTTGAGGTCCTATAGGATCTCAGGGAGCCAGTGGCTTTCCAAAGTTAGCCAAGGGTCCCATATGGAAGAAATGTGATAAACAGGTTTTTTAAAGAAAGGTTTCCATTATATGAAAGTCAATGATAGAATTATGTCCAACTGACTCAACAAGTAAAATGTATTATTCATTGGATAGAATGGCAGAGCTAAAAGGGGTTTATAAGCTCAGCCCCTTTGGTTCACGGGCAAGAAAACTTAAGACAAGGGCCCTGTGATGCTAGGAGATGAAGCTGCCAACGGTGTCCAGCACCTGAGCATTTGTAAGATGCCACTGAGGCTGCCGTGGTACTGATGGGCACAGTGCTGGAGTCAGTCGGGGGCAGTTACTGAACCTCTCTGAGACTTGGTTTCCTCATCTGCAAAACAGGGATTCTGTTTTCAGAGTGCAGTGTGACTGCTCTGTGAATTAACTCATGAACACTGCACAGAACACTGGCTGGCTCACCAGGAGGACGAGCGTTTGCTGTTAAGAAAATTAAAAGCGAGTCCTGGAGGGGAGCAGGGTGGGCTGTCCCTTGGTGGCAGACAGAGCGCTTGCCTAGCCATGCATGAGGTCCTGGGGTCCTTGCCCAGCAAAGAGCGGGGGAAAGCAAGACGTGCAAATGAATTAAAGCCTGGGATGTTAGGAAAGGCCAGACTCCCACTACCCTCCATAACCATCTCCTGCAACCTAAGGCCAAGTCTGCCTCTCTGACACCTCGGTGCCCTTTCCTTAGGGAGGGCATCACCGCTCATCCAAGCTTCACTCTAGCTTTGTTTGGCATGGAGAGGAAGCATCTGTCTGACCTGCTTTTCCTCTCTGAGCCTACCATGACCACCTCTAGCTGGGCTCTGGCTGGCCCTCCACACCTGGATGATTGAATCTCATCAGCCCCACTCCACACAGCTCTCTTCCACCCATTCCTGGTCCTGCTACATGGCCAAGGCTGCTATGTGACTCCAACACACCTTCCTACCCTGCCTCTCTTCACCACCAAACATTCTGCCACTGCCTTCTGCACTCGTCACCTTGAGTCCAGACATGTCTGTCTGAGACCCAAATCCTTTTGCCTCACCTGATGTTATTTCTAACATCTTTTTAATACAGTCTGGTATTAAGAGACTTGATTTCAAATCCCGACCTCAATGCGTTATACCGGGGAGACTCAGGAGCACTGTTTAATCTCTCTTAGCCTCCGTCTCTTTCTCTGCCAATCTTGTGAAGATGAAATCAGTAACTGGAACAGGGTTTGGCACACAGTAAGCAAAAAAGCACCGGTACACTACTCCTCCTCCCTCCTTCCGCCTGTGTTCACGGCATAGTCTCATCACTTCAGGTATCTTCCCTCCTGATTCCCACCAGTCCAATCCAGCTGCTCACACAAAGCTTCCTACGGGCATAAACCCATACCAACCTCTTGCTTTGGTGAGTTCACTTGTGCTCGGCACTACCCAGTATCGTCCTTAATCAGTGGTTTTCAACTTGGGGCAGTCTTGTCTTCCAGGGGACACTTGGCAACGTCTGGAGACACCTTTGATTATCACAACTGGGAGATGGAATGTGAACAGTATCTGGTAGACAGGCCAGGGACGCTGTTGAAATCCAGCAAAGCACAGGATGTCTCCTTTCTAAAACTAAAGAACTGTCTGACATAACATGCCAACGGTCCTGAGGCTGAGACACCCTGACCCACGTTGTCCCATGTCTTGAGATCACAAGGTACAGGGAAACTCCAACCCTGGCATACGGTTTGGTCACGTAGCCTTTAATAAAACACAGAAAGGACCTGATTGCTGGATTGACTGAAGCAAACTTAAGATCAATACAATATTTTGATTTGCCTTCATAGCTCTGTTAACCACAAATCAGTGAATTAGTATGTCTTATTGGAGTGCGTACATTTCTTGTCAGTTACTATGCTATAGTTTTTGGGCTGAGAGCATTTGCTAGGATGAAAAATTCATAAAGTAGTCTCATTGTTCTGTGTTTCTGTATTCTCATAAGTGGGAATATATCCAAACAACAGAGTGTAACACTTTCTATCAGAGGATTCTGATGCAGCACATTAATTTTCCTGTAGGACATTAGTTGCTGGTTGTTCTCTGACAAAAGGAAACAAAAACCAGTCAAGAAGTCCGTGAAGAGAGCCAGATGAGATGGCATGTATCCATAGTCCCAGCTACTTGGGAGGCTGAGCACAAGGATGGCTTCTGCTAGGAGTTCAACATAGCAAGACTCTGTCTTAAAAATACTCTGTCCTTGGAGATGCGCAAGGCACACAGGCAAAGTGAGGGCCCAGAGCTTAAAACAATCCACTTAACTTCGTCTGTCTCCACTTTCTATGGTAGTTCCATCTTGAAAATTTCACATCTATTCCCCTCTCATGAAAAATAACAGTGTTAGAGGGAAATCCGGCAACTCACAGGATGTCTTTCCAAAACCAAACATTTTAGAAAATATTTCACTGAATTTGACAAAGACTTCAACATTGAAATTTAGAACTAAGTTTCTTATGCTGTCATCTGAGCTGCTTTGGGATGTTGGCAAAGAGGTGTAAGAGAGCTGCTCTTTAACGGTACAAACCTTTGATAGGGGCAGCCAGGCTTCTACTGGCCTCTGTTGCAGTAGGATTTGAATCTGCCCAGACCATATTTCCAATCAACATTTAAAAGACAAATGCAAGAATCTGCCTTTTCTACCATATTACTTGGGCCTGGATATAGCAGCACGTGACCTCACATATTTAGACACTTGGCCGCAAATCACTGTTTTTCCACAAGCAAAAAGGTTAGTTTAAACTTTCATGGGAGAGGAAAAAAGAAAACATCCCCACGGTGATCCTGATTAGCCATAAGGAGGCAAAGTAAGAAAGCAGGCACACGAGACCAAGGAGAAGATGAACTCTGTACTGTTTTTCTGCCACTTTCTGTCTAGTCTAGTTCCTCAACCTTGCCAATATTGCTTATTGCTAAATTCTGGACCCAGTTGGTCATGTTAAAAGTTCTGTGATATTTGTGGATTTTGCCGAGCAGCCCAGGACTATGCATTCTGAAGAGGATTTTCCCTTTTTGAGAAGACCTCAGCCCAACCTCTTGTTTAAATTGTGTGGCCTTTGTCTTCAGGGCAGGGAACTGGCCATCAGCCAGGAACTTCAGGGTATGGAGCAAGCTTCAGGAGATTGCCATACATAGTTCTGTGACCCGCACAGGCTGAAAATGGCTCGGGCAGGGCGCAGAGGGAGGACATACACAGCTGGAAGCAGTGTAGCAGTAATGACACCATCTGTTCCCCTTGCTCAGGGGGTCCCTCTGTGCTTTCACCTTGAGACAAAACAGCTTTCATCCTCTTGGTCCTGTGAGTCACACGGCCTCTTTAGTCCCCCAACCCTAGTCACAAAACAGAGTCGAGAAAATCACAAGAAACTAGAAACCCATCTAGCCCTCCTGAAACATACAAGCCAGCACCATGGATAGGAAAGCACAGAACCTCCATGTTATTTTTGAAAGATCTCCAAATGCCAGCTTCCTGCAAGCTCTCAGGACCCTGGGGAAACCAGCCTGGTCTTCCTATCTTGTCCCTTTTTGCAATAAATAAAACAGAAGTGTGAGCATGGGTGACCAACTGTCTTAGGCTGGTTGGTGCTGAGGATGTTGGAACCCGAGCTTGAGACACGGGGTGCTTGGTTTTCCTAATACTCCCCCTGAGGCTGCTGATTCCTTCTCTCTCGTAAACACTGCCAGGAATTGCACTCTTAGGATTATGCAATAAAAATAAGCATGTTTGCTTTCTCAATCCATGGTGGAAAGCTTCCCAGTGAAATCTTGCTGTGACTGAGGTTATACTATTTTCCAAGTAAATATGTACCATTTCACTCAAGGCTAATTATGCACTCGGAGCTAGTAAGGCACTCTGACCCACCCCTCGTGTGCATGGCTTCGATGCTTAATGTCACTCCTGTTGAGTCCTTTATACTTGTTTATAAACCCAATGGCAGATCTCAGAGCCATCAACACTATTAGAAGGGGAACAGAGACACTATTCACCTGATCCAACTTCATTTTAAGCAGCAGTCATTTTAAAAAGAGGTGATTATTAATGTTGGTATGGGACTAAACATTTCTCTTAAAAACATGAATCTTAAAAGACTATATTCCTACTTACTTATATACCATGTCATGTAATTCTCTAACTAAAACATACATCTTGCCAAAACTATCTAGTATGCAACACACACACATGTGCAAACACACACACAGACACAGATGCACAAATAACACAGAATTTATTTGGCTATACCTTATTTATGTCATAAGCTGCTCTGTCATCTTCACAGAATTAAAATCTGGGGTATAATATTCCCTGGAAGGGGATGGTGTTCATAATGTAGAGATAAAACAATCAGCCTGTAATGCATCACGTGACATCTAATGGGGGTACACCAGAGGGCAACTGTGAAACTGGGGTTCTGCCAAGCTGCAGGTCCCTATGGCTCTGCTCAGGGCAGGCCCCGTCCCCTCACCCAACCTGGCCTCATCCAGAGCAGTTTGCCTTTTGTCTGGTTCATGCATGGACATCTCCTGAGATGCTCGTAAGTTTCCTTCTTTCAAAGAACAGCTCATTTCTTTTGTTGGGTAATTTTTGTCTTTGATTTTTCATTTCTTGAATATTGATACCTCTTTTTGTATGCATCCACCCTTTTGCTTTCTAGACAAATGAACCTAAGCGTGTAGCCCAACTACAGACAGCGGGGCATCAGTGTGTCCAGACCCAATGGCACAAGCAAAGATGGGAAGGGTCCCAGAGGCCACTGTGCCCAGTCCTACTGCAAATGGCTCTTTCAGCTGTGGACACTCAATCCTCTATTTTTTCGAATTCAGTTTTCCTTTGGGTAGTGGTGTTCTGGCTACAGGTTGCTTAACAGTGCATGAATAATTCATATCATGGCCGGTAGAAAACTGTGGCATCATATCTGTTTTGGATGGGACTGTAACAGGGCTTTGGGCACCAGAAAGGTTCACTCTGTGTTCAGCTGGGAAGCGCAGAGCTTGTGGCTTGTTTGACTTCGCGGCGGCTGGTGAAGAGATCCATCCATCGGCGAGCTACTGAGATTTACAGAGCACATCTCTTGAATGTGTGGCAGATCCGTGAGGTGCCTGCTGCCAAGATCTGCCTCTGTGTACGTCCCTCCGTTGCATGGAGGAGTTCAGCTCATCAGACCAGACAGTTTCCAAACATATAAATAAACGTGACCTACGCTATCTGCTGCCTATGTCAGACAAACACACACCCATCAACAGATTTCAAGTCTTTCAGGAAAGAACCTAATTCTGCTACATGCTCAGCCTGTCAGAGAAGGATGGTCCCTAACTGTGCGGCAGATTTCATTCCTCAAATTATGCCAGGAAATGCTGGTGCCAACTCTCGCTGTGAACACCTTTGGAATCTAGAGGCCTCGCTTCAGTGCGGCTCTCGATAATTCCAACTAGCCAGTCACCAAGTCCAGTCAGCCGTTACTCCTTTCTTTTCCCCCCTTTTATTTTCCATTCTCAGAAGAATTTCATTTGATTTTGCTTTCCCCTTTCTGTTTCTGCTCATGAACCTGGCACAGTGTTACTGTGCTAAGGAGCTCGCATCACAAAGAGCCGGGACTTCATTAGAGGTGGCTATTGAACTTGAAATAAATCGGAACTGAGGTAAGCGGGTGAGGGAAGCAGAATGTTCCAACCCTAAAAATGCAGTTTAAAGAACAGGAACCCCCACCCCCACCCCTGCCCCATGAGCCACTGCTAGGGTTACAGCTTGTTTAGAAGATAATTATTCGATTTTATAATTACTTTTGTGGGTTGCAAAATAATTACCATGCAGGCGCATCTCCATGTGCCAAAATAGCTGGGGCGATTGTTCTAAAGTTCACGCCGAGACAATAACAGAGTCAAGACAGTTAGCTCTGAGGTGGGGATGAGAAAATCCATCCCCCTTTGTAGATCATGCCAGCCTGACACCCACATAAAGGTCAGGGTGGAGGTGGCAATCCTGAAGACACCCTGACTGAACTCAGACCAGTACATTTTAAACCCACTCCTCTGAGCATACTAGCACCTCTAACAACCTTTTCAAATAAGACTAAACCTTTAACTATGTGTAGCGGCACATGCCCAGTGTTCCAGCTACTCAGTAGGCTGAAGCAGGAATAGCTTGAGCCCAGGAGTTCCAGTCTGGACAACATACCAAGACCTCATTTTAACAACAACAACAACAACAACAACAGACCAAAGCATGAATGACACAGATACATATTGGGTTAAGGTCAAATATAGTGCTAAAAGGATTAGGAGTAGGATTGCTTTGATGTGGCCGAGGGTATATAGCAAATATTTTCTGTAAAAGGCCAGTAAGTAAACCTCTCTTGTTTTTGCAGAGCTCTACGAAAATGACTCAGCCCTGTGGTTGTAGCTTGAAAGCTGTCGTAGACACTATGTGACAGATAAGCATGGCTGTGTTCCAGTAAAAGTGTATTTGTGGATGCTGACGTGTGAGTTTCATGCAAGTGGTCTGTGTCATGCAATGATATTCTTTTGATTTTTTTTTTCAACCATTTGAACTTCTCAACCTTTGCCACCGTCTCAACCTATAAACCCATCAAAAGGGCCCACAGACCACAGGCTACTGACCCCTGAGCTAGATGGGCGGCAGGCACCTCAGTGAAATCAATTTCCAGCTGAAGACACTCAGGACAGAGGGGACCCAAGGACAGGCAGAGGGCAGCAGGGGTACCCCAAGCCTCCTGACTCTAACTAAACACCTTCTTCCTCAGATAATCCTTTCATTTTTTAGTGCATTGACTATTTGCTTTGGGAATTCTTGGTTTTTTTGGTCTTGCTTTGTGTTGTTTTGGCCCAGATTTTCCTAAATGAATCATTTTCACTTTTTTTTTCCTTCATTTAATTTATCACCTTAAGAAGTTAAACTTCACTGGCCAAACTAATGAGTCTCTTCCCAGAGGTTCAGAAAGGACAACTATGACAGGCAGAGAAGGCAGGAGTCAGAGTCAGAGTCAGTGGGCCACCTTAGCCATAGCAGCATGAGCAGGTGACAGATATAAAGCCCCTGTGGCCACTCTGATGGTTTGAGCCCTCCTCTCTAAAATGATCACAGTGGCAAGTGTGACCTTGACACTGTTTTCATGATCGCAAGGGTATAAAAAATGGGAACTGTGAAACGCAATATAAATATATTTACATAAGGTGTCTCGGTTTTCTAAATGTACTGGTTTCCTCAAATGGACTGAATTCTTTCTTTTCCTGACCACAAGAACCTTAAAAGTCCTCAAAGGTGGCTAAAAGTCTGAAACACAGATAGTAAGTGTGAAAAAGGATGTAGAAAAATTGGACTTGCGGGCATGCACTGCTGGTAGGAAAGTCAATGAAACAGTGTGGTCATTATGGAAAGTAGTCTGGTTGTTCCTCAAATGTTCAGACACGGAATTACCACACAGCCCAGCACGTTGACTCCTGGGTATAGATGGCCAATAGAAAGGAAGACCTTGTCTGAGGCAAGGTCTGCACATGTTCACTGCAGTGTTCTCATGATGCCCCAAAGCAGAAACAACGCACGAGTCCAGGAACTGATGAATGGATAAGAAAAGGTGGTATGCCCATACAACAGAACAAACATATATTTAGCTATAAAAAGGGATGAAGATCTGATCATGCTACCGTATGAATGGAGCTTGAAAACATTACAGTAAGTGAAAGAAGCTAAAACCAAGGGACCACATGCAACAGGATCCCATTTATATGAAACGTCCAGAATAGGAAAATCTATAGAAACAAAAAGTAGATTAGTGACTATCTGGGATTGGGACAGATTATAGGAGGAATGGACATACTGGCTAAAGGGAACACAGGCATTTTTGGGAAAAAGTCAATAAAATGATGGGGCTGGGGACTTAGCTCAGTAGTGTAAGCACCTGCCTGGCAAGTGCAAGGTCGTGAGTTTGATCCCTGGTACTGAAATAAAAAGTCAATAAAATGTTTCAAAATTGCTGATGGTGTTGAATGCACAATACTGTGAATATACTAAAAGCTTTCAAATTGTATCTTTAAATGAGAAAATTGTAGAAATGTGTGAATTACATCTCCAAAAAGCTGCTAAAAAAAAAAAATCTCTGGAGGAATTTTGTACCCATTGCGAAAGAAGTCCCCACTGTTTAGCCCAGCAGACTCAAGTCCTCAGGTCACTTCCCGGGGTTCCCTGCTCGCCACACCCCAGCTTCGATGCTCAACCCCAGCCACAGTGAGCCACTGTTCCGGTAACCACTTTAATAAATAGGTATGTGTTTATGGGTTAGATCTATAGTGAGTAAATTAACAAGTATATTCACTTATTGAATGCACTTTGCTATGTGCCTAATACCCAAGTGATGTTCTAGGCACTGGAAATAAAGCATTGAGGGAGAGACAGAAAGACCCTGGAGGAAAGAGTGTACCCTCGATGCCTTCCTTGGGTTTCCTCACCTGTCTCTGTACTTCCTCTCTTTTCTGCCCACAAAGGACTGCTTCCTCCATCTTCATCAACCCAGTCTCACTCATGGACACAGACCAGCTCAGGGGCCATGTCTCCCCACAAGGCCTTCCTGGACATCTTTCCCAAGAAAGACCTCCATATTTGTGTCCCTGGCATTTTGGGCTTGCCTATCCAAGCATCAACTCTCACTAGACTGTGAACTCCTCTTGGGATAGGAACTTAGCCTTATCACTCTGTTCATACATCAAGTTCATTATCGACATTAATGCTTGACACATGATAAACCAATGACGATGTTCCATCCTTCTGGCCTTGGATATATAGACTCCATACAGTGCTAAAGAAACCACCATCTCATTATTCCTCTCATGCAGTCTAACATGCTCTCTGTTTTCCTTTCCTGGGCTGAAAATCCCTGTGATTCATTTCTTCTTCTCCAACACAACAACTGGGTTCTTGCTTAGCTCCTGGTTCTATCCCCTAAAGCATTGCTATTTCTGGCCTCCTTGGACTTCCTTCCATTTCCTTACAAAGTGAGGGTTAAGGAGAAGGTCACCTCTTCCCCCACCTTGGCTATCTGTCCTTTAACAGGCTCTCATTCATGTTCCCACTGCCATGACAACTGCCCACCTGGTGTGGATGTCTGCACAGGAGCTAGCAAACAAGTGTTGATTCACCCCACCCCAAAAAGTTTTAGATATATATCCTATGTTCATCTTCTCAGTGTGATCTTATCTAGTTTAGACATATGGGTCTATTTTCAGCCACAAATTTCACAAATATTTTAAACATTTCTTCTCCTAAACTAAGTGAATAGTTACAGATGTGTGTAAAGTGTCAGAGATTTTCGAACAGACGGGGAAATTATTAGTAAAATTATATAGGCGTTGAAAGTTACACTAAAATTAACACCAGATGATTTTAAATTGCTGCTGATTGAAAGTGCACTGCATGTATTTTGAGACTGTAACACAGTGGCAGAATCTGTCTTCTGACACTTATTGCTCAAGGTCAAGGAATGCCCTTCCCTGAGCTGTCAGGGGCCCTGTGAGCTGGGGCCTTACCAGGCACTACCATCGATACATCATGAAGGCCACTCGAATGTGTTACAAAGCAGTTCAGGAGCAGGCAGTCTGCATGATGAGTAGTGGGGTTCATTCTCACAGACTGCCTGCTTTGGGATATGTGTACAGTTTTTCAAAATATATTTTTAATGTAACTTGATTGCATCACCTCTGCTTGCAAAAACCTGTGCTATATTTGGGGTTTAGTGGATGAAATCCATATTGGGCTTTTCCTGACCTCCCTGGAGCCCAAGGTGTGAGTGACCACATTTTCTGGCTTCAAAACCCAACAGCTTTTCTCTTTGACACTTTTCAAACTTCTGAGCACAAATGTGTCTATCTTTTTATCTCCCTCTATTATTCTCCTATCTTACCAATTTTTATTTTCCCAATGGTTAGCGTGTCAAGCCAAAAATGCTTCACAAATACAGTGGCTCAGGAAAAATTGATCAAGTGCCCCATTTTATGTTTCCAGACTAAATCATGTTCTTTTCCATCACACCCCACATATTTTCTGAACTTTCTCTATTTCCTGGACAAATCAGGCTTTTTTTTTTTTAACTTTCAGTTGTTTTCTTTTCTCCCTGCCCCCAACCTTCTTACTGAAATGCTCTTCTCTTGGAAAATTCTGGTTATATCCTAATCTAAACGTCCCTGGGAAGTCCTCCTGCCTTCCTCACACAGTCAAGAGCTTCTTCACATCACTCAGTAATTTATTGTCTTGCTGCTGTCACAAAAATCCAAACTCTTCAAAGATAAGAACCAGTTGATGTGGTGCTTGGTGTCCATCCTTAAGCTGCACGCACAAACTGTCAACTTTATAAACGCAGGAGAATCAAACAACATCTTAGCTGAGCAGAACTGTGAGAGACCAAGTTAGATCAGAATTCCCTCAGTCTGGGCACCCTTTCCTAACATCCTGCCAAACCCTCTTTTCTTTTTTCTCAAGGTGCTAAGGATGAGACTCAGGGCCTTGTGCATGTTAGGCAGACACCCTGCCATTGAGCCACATCCCAAGTCCTAAAACTCTCTCCATCTTTCTTCCCTAAGATGTAACTGATTTTTTTTTTACTCCCTGAGAAATAACTAGATCTCAGCTCTCCTACTTTTTTTATTATTCATCTGACCAAGAAAAAGCTTCATCATTGTCAATTTAGGTACATACCTAATTTCATTTACTTACAACATAAAAGTATATGTTTTAATTGAGAGCTAGAGAGAGGAATGGGGTGCTTTTACTTGGACCCAATCCAAGGAATTTAATTGCAGAAGATAGGGAAGCAACACAGTAGAGCAGGAGGAAGGCCCCAAGGCAAAATTGGACTTGGTGGTAACAGTACAAATGATAGTAATCACAGCTAATATTTCTCAGGCACTTTCTCTTGCCAGGCCCCATGCTAAGTGCTCTATACTAATTATCTCATTTCATCCTTACAACTCCATGCAGTAAATAATATTGTAGTATCCTAATGCCACTCAACCAGCACGTGGAGGAATCCGTATTTGGAAGTAGATAGGTAGGTCCCAGGATCCAACTCTGGACCGCACTGGAAGATGCTTTCTTCCTCGAGGACAACCCTGTTACAGGTCTGGATATTGAGTGATGGTTTGACCTCTGAGGACTGCTTACTTAACCTTGATGCCCCTCAGTTTCTCATCTGCAAAAGCAGGAATGTGACACTAGAAACTCACAAGGAATTCTCTCCTGAAAGACTGTCTTGCTGTAAGAATCCTTTGGTCAGTATAACAGAGGTATTAGGATGACTTGTTCTCATTCCCAAAACTCATATTGGAATCCACTAGAAAACAGGCTGACTATTTTTAATTCCTAAAACAAAACTTGGGAGACACTTCCAGCAAGTCAGTAGATGAGCAAATTCGTGAGTGTTTAAAGAACAGAAATAATATTTAAGTGAAATGAAGAGAGCTTTGAAACATTGATCAATCCCACGTTAAAAGAATGGAGCAGCAGTTACAATCAATGTGCCTGGTTTCAAGATCTACTGCTTTATTACTTTTTAAATGTCACTGCACAAATCAGACTGAGAGACTTCCAAATATTTCTCAAAGCTTTTAAAACTGTTTAAATATTTTATTTCTGGTGAATTTACATAATCATGATAATGATTTTTAAGTAGTATTTCGGTGCTCAGATTGAACCCAGAGCCTCATACAATGTTAAGTACGCAATCTACCACCACTGAGCTACAACCCCAGCCCAAGTCTAATAATTATTAATTAACCTATATTTCCTAAAGTAAGTCCTCAATATTAATAGACTTGAAAGGAATCAAATAAGAAAAAAAAGTATATGAAAGTACAACAGAAATATCTTGCTTTCTAGTACATTTCCCTCTAAACTTGATTTTAACCATTTATACACTATATCATATTCTATTTCTTTCAGTATAAAAATTCAGTCATTACTTAGCTGTTTTTTACAGTTTCGCGAAACACATAACTTCTATTCTACTTAGGTATAAATTTTTTTCCACCTCCTGTACTCCTATTTGTTAGCCTCACTATCAAGCAGAAAAAGGAAGATTAAAAAAAAAGTACTAGGAAATTCTGAGATCCATTCTAATTCCTTAGCACTTGATAAAATTTGCTTTTTGAGACTACATATGTATTACATTCACACAGGTATTAACACACACAATACCTAGCTGTCTACATTCAGTGTAGGTAGCACAAACAAAGGCCATTAAAAAAATTAACTTGATGGCATTCTGGGAAACACCATTAATCTTTGTTTCACCTGTATTTGCTCTGTAGCTTTTAGTATCAAAGTGTCATACAAACTTGTTTCCTTACCTGAAAATAGTTTCTGTATGGAGCCAAAATAGCAAAAGTGGAAGTAACTATAAACTATTTTGACCATCAATGGATAGCGAATTGCATTTTATATTTTTTTAAGAAACCGAATTACTCAGAATAATGTCTGCAAAACATCTTTAACACTAGCTCATGAATACAAAGAACTTTTTTAATGCTTGAGTAAAAAAGATAACTGCTAAAATGCAATATCATCTTATACATACTACTCCATTAGTCAAGAATATTGTTTCTTTTAAAACTTATTCAATATAAGTTAAGTACTTTTATAGATTGTCTTTAAATGTAGAGTTATTAAAATAAGCTTTAAATTTGTTCAAATAACTGCTAGTACGCCGTGGGTGTAGCGCAGGGGTACAGTGCTTGCCTAGCATGTCCGAGGCCCTGCCTGGGTTTGAGCCCTAGCACCGCAAACCAAAAAGAAAAAAACTCTGTCACTTCATATACAAGGAAGTTAAGAATGAAAGAAACTCAGTGATTAATACCTGTGTAAAATTTCAAGTGAGGGCTTTCCAACCTGACCAGAATTTTCCATAGTTGCTACTAAATGGCCTCCTTAGTCCAGAATGGAGAACTGAAGCAGTTATAGCACTGGATACAGCACAGGTGTGCCTCACGGTGAGAAACACCTTTCTCTACTGAGCCGCCTGAAACAGGTACATTGGGAAATCTAGTTGCAGTAATAGAATCTCAACCATACCTTTTCTTTAAAATAGCTGGAGCTCTCGGCATACAGAAAAAAGAAAAATCACTTAGATTGCAAATAGCTTCTAGAGAATTTATCTACCAGAACACCTCATTATAAACAATCATGGAATGCTAATCCTTGCAAGAAGTGAAATTTATTTGAACTTCCTTCCCTTTGGCAGTGGGTAAGGCTGCTTTCAACTCTGACAATAGAAGGAAGAGAGTTAAACTAGCAGCACTCTGTTCACATTAATACAGGGGTGTGCCACACTTTCAGTAGGAGAATTACTCAGGATAGATTTAGGCAAAAAAACAGGTACTACAAAGGTTTCCCCATATACCGATCCTTAGATATGTGGACATCCATACATAGAGATGATGTGTGGTCTAAGAAATGTTTTGTAGGTTAAAATACATGCCTAGAGGGCCGGGAGTTTGGCTCAGTGGCTTAAGCGCCTGCCCTGGCAGGCGCAAGGTTGTGAGTTCAATCCCCAGTGCCGCAAAAAAAAAAAAAAAAAGAAAGAAAAAAAAAAAAATACATGCCTAGCCGGGCGTGGTGGCGCACGCCTTTAATCCCAGCACTCGGGAGGCTGAGGTAGGCGGAGCGTTGTGAGTTCGAGGCCGGCTTGGGCTACAACGCGAGCCTAAGGCCGGCCTGAGCTACATAGTGCGACCCTGCCTCAAAAAACCAGGGCCGGGAGTTTGGCTCAGTGCCTTAAGCGCCTGCCCTGGCAAGCGCGAGGTTGTGAGGTTGTGAGTTCAATCCCCGGTGCCGCAAAAAAAAAAAATAAATAAATAAATAAAATAAAATACATGCCTGCCTTCGTGAACAGCACACACATGTTTAACAGTGTTAGCGTTCACCCGTAACGACACCTGTGAATAGACATCCTTGAATGTGGACATACACCTTTACTTACTGTAGCAGCATGTGGAGATACTAACTAAAAAAAAAAAACCTCCCAAGGTTGGGGTAGCAGCCCATTGGGGTGCAATTCAGCCAACAGTGTGACTTTTAATAGGCGTGTTAGCTTGCATCTCCTGCTCTGCTACATTACACTACATGGGAAAGGTCTAGCTGTAGGTCATCTGATTAACCCAGTAGTACTTGTAAGTCTTCGTGTCCTTGGCTTATACAGTAGTAGAATCGAACACACTGCACTAAGCCTGTGATGCCCAGAAACCAGGGTCTTCCCCCAGCGCTCACAGAAGCAGCCTTCCTCTTTCCACCTGCCTCCAGCACCATTCTGGCTTCCTTCTTGGTGTCCCAATAATCCCTGCTACGCAGCGTCTCTCGCAGTTTAATCACAGAAAACTATAATTACGCTAGCTAGCAGGACTCTCATTTTGAGAAGACATCAGCCAGTCCAGCGTCATTTCATTACTCTGCAGTTCAGGGGCCCAGAAGAACAGAGAGAGCCTGAGTAATATCTGTTCTTCTGAAGGGATCAAGGCAAACCTGCCTGACTGAGAGGAAAATCTGCCTGCCCAAGCAGGTGCGCGAGCCAAGCGAGGAGATGAGCTTCGGGCTGGCCAGCGGCTAATGCTCTCTGTAAAATCTGCTGCCTAAAACTTTTCTGACACCTTCATAGCCCTCTGAGTCTGCTCCTCCGAGAGGTACTCAGTCCCCGGAACCGCGGGCGGGCGGGCAGCTGTCAATGCAGCCCCAGAGGCGCGCCCACATCTGCAGAGGCTCCTGTCTGCTTCTGTCCCTCTGTCTTGGTTCCCTCCACCCAAAGTCCTTGACAGCTGGGCGCCACTTTGCCACTCCACTTTACATGGATTTGGGGGGAACTCTGGCTCGCACACACCCAGGATCACCCTTCCCCCTGCCCACACTGTGGCCAGCAGGCAGCATTCCAAGGAGGACCACTCCTGCCCTCCCCAAGCCACAGCCATATTCTACTCCAAACAGACGCCACTCCACAACTCCACAAGTCTCTTGCCACGGTGGTCAGGGCCACATCACCTCTACAAAGTGGACCCACCGGAAATAAACCCACATCTGTAATGCGAATCTTACACCCAATCATAATTCAAGGATGGAGAACTAGTCAAAGAGCCCACGGAAGGGAAACAGCAGCAATGTTTTTTTTTTTAAACTAACAATGTTTTTACTGACAAATCCTCCAACACCCCATCTTCCCAAATAAATACGACAGTTGTTCCTTTAACTGCTTCGAGCTTCTCTTTGGAAGGGGGGGAGCAGATACATCCACGGTCTATTCCCGGTTGCAAGCAGGTTTTGGCTCTGGGTGGCACTTGGCAAAGTGCCGGGCGGGTGTCATGTCTGGGGAGAAGGCGGATGTCCCCACAGTTCTCCCGGCAGCGGACTCCGGCGGCTCCCAAACTGGGGACCGGCACAGCCGCCTGCCGCCTCCGCCCCGCCGCCCGACGGGCCCCGGCACTCACCGTCCCGGGCGTCTTCCCCCCGACTGCAGTTGCTGCAAATGTGTTTGATCTCCTTGCCTAGTTGACAGTGGATCACAAAGGACACGTTGTTGTTGCTGTTGGGGGCGGGCTCCTTCGGGGGCTTCATTCTCAACAAATAAAAAGCTTTCTTTTTGGGTTTCTCGGCGCTCGCGCCCGGCACCGCGCCCTCCCTGCAGCGCGCCGTGCGGAGCGCAAACCTGGCCGGCTTCGCCATGCGGCCCGCGCGCTGCCCCCGCGCCCCTCGGCCCGGCCCGCATGACCGCGCCGCCCCGCCCCCGCCGCGCGACTCCAGCGCCCCCGCGGCGGGGCGGGTCGCGGGGCGACTCCGGGGGTCTTGACCTCGCCGACCTCGCCGACCTCGCCGCCCGCTGCCTGCGCGGATGCGCGTCGCGAGGCCCGGGAGGGTCTGCGGCGGGCGCTCCCGGGCGCTCCCGGCACCGCTCCGCTCCACTCCCACCTCGCCCGGGTCTCACGTGCACACCCTCCTCGGGCAGCCCCACCCCTCGGCAAATCTCAGCAGCAGCCGCTCAGAGCTTGCTGGCTTTGCAGTTACCTTCCCTAGCCCGAGCTCCAGGGCACCGCGCCAGCCCCCCGCCCCGCTTTCCTTCAAGCCTCCTGCTGCCAAAGGAAAGCAAGGTGTACTACACAGCAAGCAGCTGCTCAGAGAGCCCTGGGGGGTTCTGGCCCTTGTGGCCAAAACAAATTACTGTCCTCTGATGGGTCGAACACACATCCTTGACTGTCCCTGGAGCAGACAACCTGTTACAGGATAATTGATGTTTTCACCCCCAGAAGAAATCCCTCTCCTGCCCTGAACCAAAGGGGACCTTACACCAGGGTCGTTGACACTGCCAATAAAAAGGAAACGATTGCTTTTTATCTAGACCCCGAAACTACAGCGTGAAACTTTGAGATACCAGCTAATTTGGCTGAATGTTCTCCAGCTGTCTTAGCAAGGAGACTAAGGCTAAATGAGGCAAATATCATCTGCAGAGATTTCCAGAGAGAGCAGTGACTAAAATAAGGCAAATCCATGGCTCGGTAATAATAACAGCTACAAAGTTATTGAGCCTTGACTTGTTCTGTGTGTTTTGTGCTTTAAAATCGCATTATGTCTAATAAGCCACCAATTCACACACAATCCTGACTCAGACCTAAATCATATCTTAGAGAGCTCAGGCTTTAAAGAAGTCTCATAACACAATTACCTTCAGTGTTTATTTTAAAAATAGAGAATTTAGGGCTCCAATCTCTGAGCTTCTGGTTTAGTAGGTCAGTGTGGGACCCAGAAATCTATGGTTTAATGAGCTCCCCAAATGATTACCATGTAAACCGTAAACAAACAGGATGTTAGAGAAAAGGTTTTCCAATTCCAAACCCGCTGCGCATTCCTTTTGAGTCACAATCTTACCCTCAGTTCCAGTCTACCAAAGAGTGATAGTTAAAGAATGGACTATCATATGGGGCCCAGTGGTACATTCCTGTGACACCCCAACTTCTCAGGAGACTGAGACAAGACAATGATCACAAGTTTAAGGCCAGCTCCCACAACTTAGCAAGACCCCGTCTCAAAACAAAACTAGAACAAACACAAAGACAAATAGGAGGTAGCTCAATGATTGAGTGCTTGCTCACATGTGCAAAGGACCTGGGTTCCATCTCAGGAATTTCCACAAAGTGAATTCTGCAATTTCCTGGGACTGGAACTTTCACAATTTGTCCACCTGGACAAATTCTCCAGGGACAGTCCACCTAACAGGTAAAAGGGCTCACATCCCACTGGGGAGGTTGAATTACTCTATTGCAGTATGTCTCTGAACACTTTGATTCTATCATTTGTACCACTTCTCATCTGCAAAAGGCTCTGCCCAAATCAGCGTGGTAAGAGTTGCACTTTCATTTTGTCATTAGGAAAGTCAGATGTCCAGCTGCCATTGTCCCCCTAGAGGACACGCAGGGACAGAAGTGGAAGGCAGGTGTTGGAGTTGTGCTGTCTTTAATTAGATCCTGACCCTACCACTGCCCTAAATGCTCCTTTCTCACCTAGATAAATGTCACCGTATTTGCTCATGTCAGCTGCATGTCATGGGTCCCTGGCTAATTATAAGCCTTATCTTAGAGATGACATGGGAACCTTTTGTAATGCTGACTCGATGGATGAGGGGAGATACCGCACTGTGTTATCAGCGAACATCTGACATTCTCTTTTCTAGTTCTCAGGCCCCTCCTCCCAACTATACCCCACTTCTGAGGAAGGTACATATTGACAGCCCATTACATCTTTTCTGAACTGTGTTTCTAAAATTACAAGCCTTTTCCATTTCACTCTCTGCCTCACAGGTCAAAATAGGAAACCTGCATAAACCCCATCTGGCCTTATTAAAACAACTAAGCCTGAAGCAATCTTTAATTCATTCACTCACTACTAAGCCAGACCTAAGGGCTCCAGGTGTCCCTATCTTAATTGGCCGATTGTCATTGTGATTGTACAGACAACCCTGGCACAGCCGCTGGCTGAGTCTCAGATATCAAAGGATGTACCCTGCAGCATGGGCGCTCCTTGGCCCAAGTGTGTAAAAGGCCCATGGCTTGTCTTGGAGAGCTCTATTTTCTGTCCTTCTTCCGAAACATGGTACCCACTTGCCACATGCATCTGTTTACACTGAAATTAATTGAAATACAACGCAACTCAAATCCCACTCCTGTACTGTATTAGCCACCAGTCCAGTGTCTGTAGCCTCATGGGGCTAGTGGCTACTGTGTCAGGAGGGAACAATTATAGCACATTTCGGTCATCACACAAAGTTCGTTTGAAACCATGATGCTCTTACAAGATGTGTGAATTTTAGAGTCCCAGGCTGAAATCAGGGGTGATTAAAGAAGCTGAGAAATGCTGTCTGCTATGCAGAAGGGGCCAGGATGCCGTGTACTTAGTGCTGGTGGCTGCTGGCATGTGGTGGCCTTGGCTGGTGGCTTCTGGCAGGCACCACCTTGCGCTAGCAAGCAGCAGGGCTGATGTGAACACACATCCAGCATTTTCTCTTGACCCCATCCAGCAGCCCCTTGGTGAAGCCTTCTTCTGATGTTCATTATTATAATGTCTTTACAGCTCTTGATGTCAAGAGAGGTCTTTCATAGAGCCTGTGTTGGTTATTTCCTTCCGAAAGTCAAACTTACATTCAATCGTGAGCCTTGCAATTGGGGCTGCACTTGATTGCTGCTTTTGGTAGACATTTCCCTGCACTGATAATGTGAGAAATATGCTCATTCTGTAGTATTCTGAGAAACAGATATTGTGGTAATTGTTTCCACTTATAAAAGGAAGAGAAAGAGCTGGGCGTAGTGGTGCATGCCTTTAATCCCGGCACTGCACTCGGGAGGTTGAGGTAGGTGGAGTATTGTGAGTTCGAGGTCGGTTTGGGCTACAATGTGAGCAACGCTGGCCTAAACTACATAGTGCAACCCTGCCTCGAAAGAAATAGGGCCAGGAGATTGGTTCAGTAGCTTAGGTGCCTGCCTGGCAGGTGCGAGGTTGTGAGTTTGATCCCCAGTACTGACAAAAGAATAATAATAATAATAATAAAAGGAAGAGAAGAAAATATCAAAGGGAAGGACAATCCAGCAGCCTATCACAGTGATGACAGAGTTTTTAGAGACAAGAGTCCAAACCACAACCCCACTTATTTATTGCAAAATGCTAACACTGCAATTAAACTTGAATACTGAGGTTGTAGTTTAGAATAAACAACTCTCACACTCACAATATCACAATAACAGAGTTTTCAATGATACAAACAGCCTTTTAGTGAAAGGGAAAAGTTTGCATTGCTGGGTTGCTGGGGTGAATCGGCTTGCATGCTGACACAGAGGGCTCTGTGTGTCTGCTGTGGCACCAATGCCACAGATGTACCGAAACTGGCCTAGCACTTATAACAGGGCTTCTCAACACCAGACCTAGGTAGCTGGCATGAAATTTTTACCTGGATGAGGATGTTCTAAATGGGAAAGAACACGCTGCCCCCTCATCACTCTCAGTGTCACTTAGCTGACTGACAATCTCCTGCTCCTCTCTTGAGGATACATTTAAATGGTTGATCCCTTTCTTAAAACAGGTTTGGCGTCCTGAGACCTTTCTGCTCAAAATGCATTCCCCAAACTCTGGAGATCCTAGTGACCTGGGAGCATTTTAGAAATGCAGATTTTAAGTTCTGTCTCACAATCTGCACTTTAACAAGACCAATAGGGTCACCTAGATGCGCATAAAGGTTTGAGAAGCCCCACCACCACTAGTGCCAGCAGGACTCAGCTGACAGCTGCATTAATTGCTTAGCTAGCGGAGGAATGCATATTTTGGTTCTAAAGTAAATCATAGGTAGAGTTTGTGATCTCTTGGAGCTTTAAGTATCATGGGAGAGAGGATGTAGTCAAGGAAAGGAGATGGGTGCAAATGTGGAAGTTGGATTAGCCATGGTGCATTTAATATTTATAGTGGTGGCAGTGTGCAAAGGGAGTTCTGCAAGGACTAAGGAGGAAAAGTCACAGGTGTGGCAGGAGGAGACCTCCCCCCACCCCCAGGAACTGTGATCTGTAGAGGCTGGGGCAGGAGGGTGATGGTGATGGTGGTGGTGGTGGTGGTGATGGGAGTAGTGTGAGGAGGACGCAAGCTCCTCGGCAAGAAGTTGGTGGTGGGGCTGGAGGTAGTCAAGAGAGGGCTGCCACTAGCCTGGAAGTACCTGTCACATCCAGGAGGGCAGAGGCTGAAAATTGGATTTTCCAAAAGCCTGTACTATTTGGGTGGCAGGTAGTTAACCACAGCCTTTAGAATCCCCCACACCTGATGTGAGAAACACTGTGTGGCCCAACAGCTCTTATCTTAAAGAAAACCCACAAACGTGAGGGCAGAAATTTGGAAATGCTCATGAAGTTCTTTAAGTCTTATGGAAAAGACACAGTGGAACACATTAAGGTCAAAACAGGGTGAATCTATGGCTCCAAAGAGGTGTCCTAAGATAGAAACCATCGCACGAATTTGACAGAAGAAAAGATTTTCTTAAAATCCTTTTTTGGCCTTCCTCAGTATTTTTTCCTTAATTTGAATTCCAGTCATCCATTCCGCTTTCCTCCTGTTTCTGTGTCTCCTTTCTCCTTCACATCCTCTCTGCAGTGGGTTGAGCGGTGTCCCCACCCCTCTGAATTATTGCTATGTCAAGTTTCTGAAACATTTGAAGTGACTTTATTTGAGCAAAGGGTCTTTGCTGCTACTGTATTGCCGTTCAGATTTTTTTTTAAAATCATTTCAGCGGGTGCTGAAATGGCAATATGAAATGGATCCAAAGTAGACTGTCATTATAAGAGGACTCAGCTTTTGGGCCATTTCATCTTTAATACAGAAGGGCTCCCTTCCTCAGAGTGGGTTTGCTCCAAGATCCCCTGTGGATACCTGAACTGCAGATAACACCTGACCCTGAGCTCTTACCACAGACCTTAGCAACCTCTGCATGACTTTTTATTCTCCCTTTAAGTCAAGAACTTTTACCTCTTCACTTAAAGGAAATACTTTGTGGCTTCTTTTTGCCATATACAAATTGCCAGCATCGCTAGCCTTGTCCTTGGGGCCACAAATCAATAATAATAGGGTGTCTTGAACACAAGCACTATGATACCAGAATAATCTATCTGATGTCCAAGATGGCTCCTAAGTGACTAATTGGCAGGTAGTGTACCCAGCACTGTTACGCTGGAAAAGAGGATGAGTCACATCCCCCTGTAGGACAGAGCAGGATGGCACAAGATTTCACCACACATTCAATTTAAAGTATACCAATTGTTAATTCATGGAATTTTCCATTTCATATTTTCACAGTGTGGTTGACCATGGGTAACGGACACTGAGGCCACAGATAATGGAGGGGGGACCACTGTACAGTGCATTTATAATCTGAGTAAAGAGACGTGATCCCTGCTGAAATGTCAGAGACTGGGGAGAATTCTGCCAGCAATTCAGCGATGCAGAAGTAGAGCTCCTATTCAGGCCCCATGCCCTGGTGCAGCTGCAAAGATTGCTGATGGCTGGCATCTGTTCTAATAGGCTGAGTATTCTTTCTGACTCTTGCAAGTTCAGTTATTAAATATTTTGCTTATCACTCTGAAGATAAAGATTTAGAAATGAAAAAAATGATTTAGAAATGAGGCATGCAACTGGGAAACTTTTATTCCCTTTAAAGGAGTTTCTTTTTTCTTTCTTTTCTTTCTTTTTTTTTTACCATAGTGTTTTCCTTCAAGCTATACTTTGGAGTCTATAACAAGATCATTTTGGCCTTAGTATGTGTGTGTGTTTTTTTTTTTTCCTTTTTTCCTTCCTAATCCAACCTGAAAGGATTTTCATTTAAGATCCAGGTAAAGATCTGTGGACAGGAGGTTTGTAAAAATAATTTTGAATGTCTGCTTTTAGATCCAGAGTTCTTAAATATGCAGTTGACATATCTAAATGATGTAATTTTTTTGGCAATTTTTATGGGTATTAAAAAAAACTTACATTAGCTAAGGAATTTTTCCCTTAAAACTTTGAATGGAAAGTAATTTTACTTGTAGGCCTGTGGTAATTATGCTGACTAAGGGATTGTTCTGAGCAAATTATTCTGCAACTAGCAACAGAGGGGAAGGGAAGACTGGAATCATTTAGACAAACAGGTGGAAAAGAGGTGATACGGGGAGTGTGGTTCTTGTGGTTTCATGACTGTAGCTTTCTTTTGGAAGGCTTCTGGATCTTTCTGAATTTTCTTGGGTGGGAGGAGGGCTGGAGCAGTCTAGCTCTGAGTCCAAATGAAAGAATCTTCTCCATAACAACTCTTGTTGTCAAAGCAAATATCATTTTTGTGACTATGACAGATAAAAAATATCAGGTCTGGTGAGACTTTTTTGCAAGGACTCACAATGTTGAGCATCTTTAAAGTGAATATTGCTAATGTCCAAAGGAGGTTCTTATTGTAAGTTAAAAAACTGCTCAAGTCTGGGGAAAAACAGAAAAGATTAATAGAGGTTTGACCATGTCAAGTATTAGTAAGTGAGAATTGTAGTTGTTCAAAAGTATTTAATTTCCTTACATTTTGCTCCCCATTATAAATCCTATTTTAAATGAGATGTAGTTATAGCTTTATGTTTTATAAAAATAGTATTATGTTTATTTTTGAATCAGGTTTCTTTTTTGGCAGATTTAGATATTTTAGCTATTTATCTTATGGAAATAAAAGTACCAAAACAGAAGTATTAAGTAATTTTGTATTGCAATAAAATAAAATAAATTAATGAGGAAGTCGACCAATGAACAACTGTATATATTATGGTATATTTATAGCCTCTAACAGTAATGAACTAGACTTGGGAGAATTTCCACAACATACTGTTAAACGAAAAAAAGAAATGAAAGCTCAGAGAACTGAACTATATTACAGTCTCAGTTTTGCAAAACAAATAAGTAGACATTAATCTTGTTCCCCAGGTATTTCTGATTGACTGTCTTCAGATACACAGTAGGATTGCTGGCCATGCAACCAGATCTCCTGTGAGTAGACATGGGAGGTGACCAGTTCTGACTTAGGTGTTAGGAGCTGAAATTCAAGATTCTGGCTGCTGCTGCATCCGGGTTCTGGAGGGAGGCAGTGATGAGCTGCTGTAGGTTGGATCCTCAATGGTCCTCCAAGACCCGTGTGTTGCAGGCTTGGTCTCAGCCAGTGGCACCACCAGGAAAGGGGGTGGTGGAGTGTTTAGGTGGTGGGGGCAGTGGGAGGAAGGTAGGTCAGAGAGCTGAGCCTTGAAGGAGCTGCTGGGACCTGCCCTGTCTTCTCTCCCTCTGTTTCTTGGCACCATGAGGTGAGCAGCCTTCTCTACCATGCACACCCACCGTGTGTGTGTGTGTGTGTGTGTGTGTGTATGCATGTGTATGTATGCATGTGTGTGTGGCACTGGGGAGTGAACCCAGGACATTCACACTGAACTATGTCATCAGCATTTTTTCCCCCCATTTTTATTTTGAGACAGAATCATACTATGCCACCCAGACTAGGTTCAAACTTGCCATTCTCCTGCCTCAGCCTCCCAGAGTGTGGGATTACAGGCATGCACCACCATGCCTGGCTGCTCCCATTTCGATGTACTAAACCACCGTGGACTCAAAGCAATGGGGCCAAGTCAACTGAAAAAAATTTAAAAAGGGCTGTGAATGTAGCTCAGTGTGAAGACCCAGTATCTCAAATACACACACACACACACACACACAAAAGAAAGAAAAAAAGGAAATTGAGGAGAGCAAATAAGTAAGCAAGAAAACAAACAAGTAAGCAAGAAGGAAAGATAAAAAAAAGTAGGCCAAAATAAACTTTTTCCTCTTTAAGTTAATTATCTTAGGTATTTTGTCACAGTAATGCGGAGATGAGTAAAACACGAGCCACGACAACGGCCATGTGGTATGAGAAGTAGATTTGTGTTTGATTTGAGCTGCAGAAGTTTTGGAGTTGTTATTTCTGTAGCACAATCGAGCCTACAAAAAGTGACAAATGTGAGTGTGTGTGTGTGTGTGTGTGTGTGTGTGTGACCCAATTTAGTTGTTATACCAACACTCTGAGATGGGGTATTATTTCCATTTTACACTTCAGGAAACAGAATCTCAATGAGCTTAAATACATTTCCAAGTTCCACGAATTAGCACTGCACCAAGAGAAATATGAGCCAAAATATGTGTAACAACCAAGCACACCTTTCCTTCCCTACACATCCCACTGACATTCAGAGGACTGCTCGGTAATTTTTCATCAGAGGACCCTCGGCACTATTTTAGGACCGAAGCATATGGCATCATAAAACACCACCAAGAAAGGTTATCAGACGACAGACTCCGGACACAGAAACCTTGGCTGTCATGCAGGCAGAGCTGCTGGTGGTAAAGGGGACAGGGATAAAAATAGGAAGCATAGTTTCTTATCTATCATCTATATTGGCAGATTCCTGCCCTTTCAGCCTTTGAAACACACTGCTGTTGTATACCAGCTGATGTGATCTTTTCAGGGCTGGGGTTGTGTCTACCATGTGGTGAGCCTTCGGGGTGATTTAACTAAAGCTTACAATCAGCTAATGATCATTGGCAATTAGGACAGAATCACAATTGTTTGTACCAAGCAGGTGCAGGAACAAGGTACTAGGATAATGGAACATTGGCAAGAAACAGAGATTGGGCCTTTCTCCAAGCATGAAGACTTTAGTTTGACACGAAATATAACTGCAGGCATGGGCAGTTGTGGGTAGCCAGCCATGAGGCATTTTAAGATTGTATCACAGGTGTGTAAAAGTGTGACATGCAAATGACCTCTTCTAAATTAGATGGGCTAATTCGCAGAGGCCAAAATCAAACTATGCTCTTCAGACTTGCGAGATGAATGATCAAAGGAACATCTCTGTTTCCGACAAGCCAGATTGCATCTGCTTTCTAACACCAGGATCCTGTGATCTAGTGAGCTTCCAAAACAATTTTTCACAGCAGAGAAGCCATGCTGAAAAGGATGGTTATTTATTCTTGTGTGTTATATTTCAATAGAGCTTTTCTTCTGGGATGCACATAATAGCCACGCAAATGATTGTAACAGTGGTTTTGAAACATCTTATGTATAAAGGGAATGTCTGCGGGAGTAGATTTAAAAGGTAGGTTAAAAAGCTAAGAGGAGTCTAAAGAGAAATCATATGAGTGCATTAGTTGAATTTAAGAGAGGGAGAGCAACACATGTAAGTTAAGTGGGTACACGCGCACACACACACACACACACACGCACACACACACACACACACATATATATATATATAGAGAGAAGAGAGACAGAGACAGAGAGAGACAGAGAGAATAGAGCCTAAAAATCCATTCATAGGCCAGGGTGTGGGACTGAAGGCGACAACAGGCAGTCGCGAAGGGGTCCGGGAGAGGAGGAGGGACTTATGATTTGGTGAGCTTCCTGTATGTTTGAAAACTTCTGCTGGGCTTTCTATTAATGCAAATCTTCAATATATTCATGTATGTGTTTTTTTATGACACATGTCTAGATATTCACAAATGTACTCAAAATTTAAAACTAAATGTGATACATAAAATACTGTATGCCACAAGGAATGTGTAGCATCATCTGCGGACTTATCATTTAATTCTCATAATCTTTGTAGTGTTTGAGGAGGTCAGGTCACCACCTTATAGTGAAGAAGTCAGAGAGACAAGGTTGCAAAATGCTGTGTCAAGCAGACAGAGTGTTATGGTTGACACATTGTGTCAACTTGAGAAGTTTAGAGGTTCAACTGAGAAACTCAGCAGGGAGCCAGTATAAATATCCACATTCTGTGCAAAGAAGGGCAAGGAGATTTTGTGAGTGCTACACCTGCCCTGGGGTGTGTGTGTGTGTGGCCTGCATAAAATATAAAGGAGGAAAAGGGGCTCTGTTCGCCCCTTTTTTGCTCTGGCTGCTGCCCTGAAGTGTTGTCCCAGTGCCATGCCACCCTGCCTTGGAACCAGCAGATTATGGACTGAAACCTCCAAAAACTGTAGGATAAATAAACCTTTCCTTCCCAAATTTTGGGTGTCAGGTGTTTTGTCCCAGCAACGAGAGAAAAGTAAAAGTAACCAAGACACAGAGTGAAGCCCTTATCTGAGACCAATGCAGGACAGACAGACCCATCTCCTCCACAGTCTGCTCCTGTCCAGAAACTCGCATATACGAAAGAGGACAAAGAGTCTTTCTGTGAAGGCAAAAAATATCTTTCCAAGTCAGCCTAGGACAAACATTTCCTAAAGGACTTCCTCAAGATGCAGAACAAATGTCTAAATATATCTAGTTGTTTAAATCTACCTATTTATTCTAGAAGTAAATCTACCTTTCCATTTAAAAAAATTTTTTTAAAGCACTGACATGAGTATTCATTCTACTTCTTGCAATTTATTTTAAAAACTTTTTTTAGCAGTCAGAAGGTAAGAAAACAGCATCATTAAACTGCTATGACAAAGGTTAACAGCCAGGCTCGGGGGTGCACAATTGTCCCAACTGTGTGGAAGGCTGAGGCAGGAGGAACACTCGAGCCCAGGAGCTGAGCCAAAATAGTGAGACCCATTTCAAAAAAGTAAGAAAGAAAGAGAAAGAGCAGAGGATCAATATTTATGAAAAAAGTGAGTTATGATAAACGGTGAAAAAATTCAGGATGTATTGATACTAAATCAGCATATCTTTATAGTTTACGACATTCAATGCACAGAAACTAAAGAAAATATTTTGAAAATGTTAACTATGAGGAGGTCCCTTTTGCAGTTAGCCTCTTGTCAATTTCCTTCCTATTCCTTTTCTACAATAGGCAATATATCAGGAGGATCTAGAGCCCCCAGGTTAAGGTATTCTGACTTTCAGAAGACAACTCCTCCAGACTAGTGCCCAAATCTGTCAAAATTTTAGTCATAGAAGTGCTCTAATTAACCATGTAACCATGTAACCCTAATCTCACCTTTACTTTAAAAGTGAAGCACTCCTGGTTTGGTTGCAAGGAGAAGGTGTAGGCATTGCTTGATAGGCTAAACCTGTGGTGTAAAAGTTCACATTCTGTCATGCCATGAGTATGAATGCCTAGACTTGTAAGCAAACTTCTAGAACTTTTCTAGCAATACGTTTACCAGTCCATCAAGGACATATTAGCATGCTTAGATATTAGGGTCTGCTAATTTTTCTTAAATGGTGCACGTTAAGTCAATCATGAGTTGTTTCATACATTTTACACAGTCTGGGAGCAATTACACATCATAAAATTCATTTAAAGTGAACTCCCAAGGCGAGCATTGGCAATGCTAAGCTTGATGTTTGACAGCTGCACATGATCAAACAATAGCAGAAACTGCTTCAGTCTTAAGCATATCTCTCAACAAAGGAAGGCTTTGTCATTTGTGTCACTGTGTTGTTAAGCAGGAGGATACTGCAGGAGACACACCATACACATAGCAAATGCTGTCTGCTGAAAATCTTCCTCCAGTTTTGTTAAAGTCTCAATCATAACAAATGTAGGCATTTCCACATGGAGCACTGGAATAAAAAGAGATAGCTACTTTCCCATGAATTTGTCATTGCTAACCCACTTCGAAAGCAGAAATATGTTAAATACAGTGTAGCACAGTATATGGTGGAATTCTGCCAGGACAAAAGAAATTAAATGACTGAGCTAACACAACAGATAGTTACCTCTTTACTCCAGACACTGTACTGTTTGCTAAACGAGATGAATGATGAGTTACTGTGTTCTCCAAAATTATTTTAGTTCTGAACCATATAAAAGAGGGGAAAGACAGATGACCCAGGAAGGAAAGGATGCACTCCCTGAAAATATAGAGTTCAGTGTTAATTGTAAATACCAGCATCAGTTTGCTACCTGACAATGCTGCCCAGAACTGTCAAGACCACTAATCATGAGGGCAATGAATGAGTCAATAGCATCTTCACCAAATCCAGATTGACTTGAATCCAGACTGATACTATAACTATCCACACTCATCACCTGTCACTGCCACCTAGACTGAAATCTCCAATGTTGTCAGTCTTACAGATAGATGAAAGGACTCTTTCATGGGCATCCTAGTCTACTTAAAGCCCAAACATGACAGGAAGGGTCAGGAAACACAGAAAGTTTCAAACCCAAGTGAGAACAGAAGACTACAAATAAAGGAGTCCTCTCCCCAAAGCCGAGCGACACACTATTTATCTGGTTTCACTTTAAATTTTTTTGTTTTCAGTGTGGAGGATGGAACCTCAGGGATGCTAGACCAGTGCCTTATCATTGAGCTACAAACCTCCAGCCCAGAGCTGACTTTCTAGCTGCTAGACTCTAGTGAGGTAGATTTGAGAGAGCTGGGGTGGGAGGGATGGAGAGTGGAAGGGAAAGAGACAAAGAGGGAAAGACAGATGGAGGGAAGAATGGAGAAAGCTAGGGAAAGACTGTCCTTTCAGGGGAGAAGCTGTATTTCAGAAAATTGCGGAGAGTCCTTGGGAAAGGTTTAATTATGTTTATCAGCTACTTCAGGTGGAGAGGGGAGAGGACTGCATGGGGCTGATATGGAGTGTACAGTCATATAATCATATTCTGAAATTCAGCATACGACCCCAAACCACTGTCCTCTGTACCAACGTCCTTCCAAGGTCAGCCTTTCCTGACCTTCAAGTCACCATGACTTGAGCCCTCAGCACTATCTAGGCATCTTCTTCATCTTCTGTGCAGTGCCAGGCCTTATAAATTCTTCTTCCTAATTCCTCTCTCCTTTGTAATGAAAAGTCCTTACAGCTGTGGGTGGATAAGATGGTACCTCCATCTCATTCTTCAGAAAGATGAATTAAAGAGACTTGGACATCATTGTTTTCATAATTAAAAATCCATCAACATCATTTATAATATATTAAGCACCTTGTCTGTAGGTCACACAATATGACTCTCATGGACCTTTTGAGCAGTACATGATTTCCCCTGACGTTCTCTGCCCCGATTCCTTTGTGAACCTTTTCTAGGATCTATTCTTCCAACTCTAGTTAACTCAGATTGCAAAGATAAAAATTTTCAGGGGGGGTCAGGCATCAAGATGATCAATACACTCTTTTGTTAATATAAAGAGGGCATCGGACTAGTTGATAATTGCTAAGGTCTTTCCAAGAATGCAATTCTTTGACTCTAATAGATGTAAAATTACAGCTATTGGAAGCTTGTCTTGAGAAAGAAGGAAGCATAGAGAATCGATGGTGTGGAAGTGAGAAATGACAAATCTAGATAGAAGTGAGAAATTGCTGTGAGCATTTAACCTTTCTAAGATATCAAATCTCAACCAACAGCCAAGACAGACTTAATCTCCCTGAACTATTGCACCTCCCATTACCTTGGTACCTCCTATGGCTTTTGGCATATAGAGTTGCTACCCAATTCTCAGTGCCTCTTTAAATATTTACCGTAATATTCTATATGTACTTAAGTTTTTCCTTAGAAAATACTTTAAAAGTAACAAAAAGATGGCAAATGCAATCTTACCTATGTGTACAGTTAGGTTTAAAATGTTAACATTGCATCTTGTTGCTTTAGTGATTTAAAACAAAAACATAAAAACACAAAATTACGGATATAGCCTTGGGCCACCGATTGTTTCTTTTCCCCTTCTCTTTCCCAGGAGCACCCACTGTCCTGAGGCTGATGTTTATGCATGACACCTCTTATTTTTGTACTTTTACCACTTATGCATGCATTTGCAAGTATCAGATAATACTGCTTTGTGAGTTCCAAACACACATAAGTGGGAGCACATTTAAAAAATCATTTTGTGATATTCTGCATTTAATTTATTATATTTTAGGATTATGGTATGCTGATTCATGTAGCTCCAATTCATTTATATTAGTAATTCAATATATGATTAGGCTACAACTTTTTTTTAAGAAGCTTTGTATAAGGTTACTTTGTTGGTATTCAGATTTTTAGCAATTAAAATCTTCCAGGACATCCTGATAAATTCTCTTTCATACTCTTGTGTAGCAGTTTCTCCAAGGAATATAACTAGAATTAGAATAATGTGTCGCAGGATATGCGCATCTCTTGCTTGACTAACTATGGACAGATGGCTCTCAGGGTCATCATAACAATTACCATTGCACTGACTATGTATGTGTTTTTCTTTTCCTCTCATCACTGGGTGTTGACAACATTTTAATTGGTTTTTCAATGTGCTTGATGATTTCTCTTTAAGCACCACTTGTAAATACAAATTTTGTAGTTTAAAATTATCATTTACTTCCATATATTTCACCATTTCACTGTTTTTGATATATCAATTTATTAGGTGTTTATTGAATTCCAAACATACATTTTGAGCAAAATTGTAGCTTTATCGTATTTTAGAAAAAATATTTTGTGTGATATTCATAGTTTGGGATTTATCGACATTTTATGATGTAGCTTGTAATAAATTTTCTAAGTGACCCATATATTAAAATAATATGTAGCCCTCAATTGTTGAATGTGTATGTTAATGAAAACACATTAGTTGAGTCTTGTAAGTCATTATATTCATTAAGTTGATCCATCTATCAGTTACCAAGGAAAATGTGCATTAAAAAGATCTCCATTTATGATTTTGCATATTCAAATTTCCTTGTAATTCTGATCACTTATGTGTTTTGCATTTTGAAAGTATTGCTCAATTTTTATAACTTCCTATGAAACATTCCCTTTATCATTAAGTATTAATAATAATCATTAAGTATTAATCATGTATCATTAAGTATTCATTATTATCGTTAAGTGACAGTTTTCCATCTCTTTAATGATGCCATTAGCTTTTTAAAAATGTACTTTAGATAATAGTAAATTTGGTGTCTTAGTTTTCTTTGGTTAATATTTGCCCATTGTGCCAATGGTGTATTTTTTTCTCTGACTTTGAGTGAGGAGGTTTAACCTATTTACAATTACTGTGACTTGTTTGCATCATATGATTTTGGTTCTCTACTTGCTTTTGCTCTGATTGACAGAATCGTCTTTATTTTTTTTGTTCCCCTTCCTCTGGTTGAGAAATTATATTTTCTGTTTCTGTTTTCCTTACAACAATCCCAGAATGCTCAAATCTGCTAATGCATCTCTATCTTTCCCTTATTATACCCCTGTTTTCAGTTCTAGCTTGTTTGTAATCCCTAATTTCAAAAAAATCTGCCATTTAAAAATTTTGTGGGTATGTCCATGAGAATTTCCTCAGGTTTAAGCAAGCCCTGGACTGCATCTCTAGTCCCTGAATGGGCGCTGAATCCTAGCACGCATATTTTGGGAGTACACGAGGTCAGATACCCTACAGCAAGGTCACTTCAGTCCTCTCTGCTGCTGAATGTTGCTCCCATTGATTATTTCTTTGCATTTTTCCTCTCTTCTCCTAGCCAGTGGATAACTCAAAGACTAGAACTGCTGTATTACCTATCATTTCTCTTGCTCTGCTTTCAAAACATCTATAGTACCCACCTGGAGTATCCTAAACAGGAGCTCAGTAAATATTTGATGAATGAATAAATTTAATTTAAATGGATCTAACATCTACTGAAAAGTCTCCTATAACTTGTCACTTGCAACATGATGAGGAATAGGTATGTTGAGTTTGGGGGTAAGAGATGGGTCAGAGAATAGAGAGGACTGGAGAAAGACACTTAGAGACATCTCAGGGTACCTGATCACTCTAACCTTATATTCAACTGGTTTTCTTCCTCACTGCTTGAAAGATTGTTTACGTTAAATAATTAAACTGTATTAAGACCCAAGGATAGACCTCGATGCTATATATAGTCCTGGCTACCTGGTAATGCAGTGCACTGAAATGAGGCAGGAAGCTTTCTTGACAATTTCATTAACATCTTTCTAGATCTTCAATTTCCTAAAAATGTGAGCCCTTCATTTTCAATTTATTTACAGTGCAAGATGAGGGCACTCTGATTTTTTCCTTCAACATCCATCACTGGGACATTTGGGCCAGGAACTGGAGGAAGAAAAAAGAAGCAAGAAAGGCCTGGTTTTTTATTCACCTGGAACTCATCCTTTCCCTCCACTCCCTTTAGGGCAGTTGTTTACCTTCTGCAAATGGTAAATACCAATCCATGTTAGTGGACTTGGAGTGTAAGAAAATATCACACGCAAGGACAGGAGATGAAGTTGAATGTAGAGCAACTGCCCAACATGAATCAGGCTCAGATTCCCAGCACTGAGAAAAAAAAAAAAGGCAGACACTAATTGTGATTTTGAAAGACCTTTTTCATAATAGTAAAAAATGGCTCAGAAACACAGTCATGTCCCTACTACAATGAAGCAAGATCGTGCATCCTCATTCAAAGTGTGTAAGGCTTATCCTATTGTGTACTTGATGTTTTTATTATTTATCGTCTCCATCAAGCTTTAAATAGTGTGTGTCTAGAAAATACTGTCCCTGGAATTCTTCAGCCACCCTCAACCAAAAGATATCGTAATTTAATATAATTAATCTGAGTCCATTTCCCTCTCAGACTCAGCACACGAGCAACCTCTCTTGCTAATATGCGTTGTTATCCAAGGAGTCTCAGTGTATTCCTCTAAGGCTAGCCAGCTCCATATGCGACAAAATGCTGATGGGGGAGTTCGAGTTCTTCACTTATTTATTTATTTATTTTGATGTAAAAGATGTAGGACAGGACTCTATCAGACTAGAATAAACCAAGAAGCAGAGGGACTATTTCTAATGAAATCCAGAAAACCATGGGAGACTTTTCCTCATGGCTGGCCCATCCAGTGTATTCCACTGGGCAGGTATTGCTGCTGTCATGGAAGAAGGTGTTGTAATTACTGAGTGCTGACTTATTGGTCAGCTTTGCCAGCAGAAAATTTTCTAGCATGGGGCAGCCCCGTGAAGATACAAGTTAAACTCATGCATTTACTGCCTGCCATCCAGAGCCACCCATAGGGTATCAGAGCCCTTGTCTATAGGGATAATTGTGTCACCCTAGATCAGTGCTAAGGTGATCTCACCTGATTTACCAAGGGAATGCCATCCTGGCCACCAGGAGTAGCTTGCTCAGCAGGTGACCCTCCTAGAACAAGAGATAGATCACAGAGCTACAGACCAAGACAGGTGGGAGCTCTGAGCTCTGTGGGACACCTAATTGATTCTCCATCCATGCCAGGGATGAGATGGGATGGAGCTGATTTAAGGAATATCCAAAAAGAGCTGGGCATGGTGGTCAAGCCTGTAATCCCAGCACTCTGCGAGGCTGAGGCAGGGGAATTGCAAGTTTGAATCCAGCCTGGACAATTTAGCAAATTAAAGAGACCCTGTCTCAAAATAAAACATAAAAAATTTTAAAAGTCTAGAAAATGGTTCAATATGAAAACCCTGGGTTCAATTAGCTGTATTGAAAGAAAGGAAAAAAAAAAAAAAAAAGAAAAAGAATACTCAAAAAGGAGAAGTCAGAGTCCAAGGCTTGCATGGGTTTGGTCTGGGGCCAGAGCTCTGAGCCTAGGGGTCCTCATATAGAAAGCTGCTACGCTGCTGTCTTGGGTACCTGCTGAGAACTTCATGAAAGACTATCCAGAGTGGGACTGGAGGGGTGAAGAGAAGAGTCAAGGGTACCCCAAGGCCTAGGACTGACTGGGTGATGGAATTGAAGGCCCAGTTCCAAACCCAAGTTCTTGAGCATCTGATCTAGCCAGCAACTGGGGTGTCACCTCCTCAATGAGACTTTCATGACAACCAGACACAGTTACTCTCTTTCCCCTGTGCTTTTGCAACATTTTCTTTGTGCCTCACCTCTCTCTTGGCTTTGTGACTCTGTGTTATACCTCTGTCTCCTCCAACAGAATTCAAGACTCAGTGGAGGGTAATACTGTGTCATCAGTACCTGAGCTCAGGGAATGGCAGTGATAGTTTGGAAAATTGATGAATGAGTGATCTCACCCCAGCCCTTTTTTTATTTTGAGACAGGGTCTTGCTAATTTGCTAAATTGCCCAGGCTGGATTTGAATTCATAATCCTCCTACCTCCATTTCCATGGAATTAGAGGCATGGGCCGCATATCCTGCCAAGAGCTTCCCTTTTGAACTTTGTCACAGCAGCAAGCTGAACAAGAAGCATATTGTTCTGGGGGTCCTTATTCCTCGGAGGACTTTTCTAAGTCTAAAATACACAGTAGCTTCCCACTCTGATCATGGTGCTGGTACCTTGCATTTGGATTCCTCTTACACATAAATTATCACTTTAATCTTTTAAAAAACATTGAAATATGGGTAGCTCTTATTATTATCACTATTTTATAACACAAGACAACAAGACAAATTGGTGAATGATAAGCTCCTGGGTCAGCCTATTAGGGTGGTGGAAAAATTTGAATCTGACTCTTGGTTGAACAGGATTTTCCCACCATGCATTTGCCGGAACGATGCTGGCCAAATTGCTTAACCTCTCACTCTCAGTTTTCTTACCCCAAAAGGGGAGTAACATCCCACATGCAGTGTGGAAATAAAATTGAGAAATTAAAAGGATGCCTAAGTAGTTTGCAAATATTATCATTTTGCATCTTGGTGGTTTTTCATGAATGTTGTACATAGCTCCACTCACGATTTATCACCTCTATCAGTACCAATGATAATTTTGTAGCCAGAAATCAAAGGCGAACCTTTGCTTCAGCACTGCATTATGAATATTTACTATGGCATGCAAGTACTTTTCATACCCTTTGGCTACTACCCATGGTAATTGGTAATCAGTATGATGTGGCTTTGTGACACATAATGCTTTGAGATGACTTCTAGGTCATCTACAGCAATCAGCCTAGATGAAGACTATTTAATTTAAAATTGCTTATGACAGCTTCTCTAATTTTCAATAAACTGAAAGAAATAGTACCTTATTGCTTTACATCTTTTGCCCACTAAGATACACTGCAAATGGAGCCCAAAATATTTAATTTCCATTATTAGTTCACAATGGACACCTTAGCTGGCTGTCATTTGATGTGCATAAGAAGGAAGTGGAAGGTTTACTTTGGTTATCAGCTGGGTTGCTCATTTCCATGGCCACAGTCTGACCCATCCTTTTATAAATATGCACCAGGGCCATGGAGGAACCTCATCAAGACAGCGCGAGTGACCAATCCCATCTAGCATAATTCCTGGAAAATCCACAACATCTACAGCCTCCCAATGGGCACTGGCCCTGCCATTTTCTCAGGAAGGAGATTTCATGGTAATTTTTAGTTCTCTTCAGGCAGTGAGAGCACTATTAACTCTTTCCCCTCATTCAGTCTCCTGCTAGTCTCCACTTGTGCTATTGATTTTTAAATTTCTAAAACAGGCCACCTCTGCTGCTTCATTCTACTGCTTCCGCTGTCAGCGTCCCATGTGGCAGCTGTGAGTGTCCCTCCCCCTCGTCTCCCTGAACACTGGTGCAGAATGAGCTTTATTTGCTCTGGAGCTATTTTTATCCCATCTTTCTCCTGCTTGAAGCTCTCCCCTGGCTTACACAATCAAGTCCAAAACCTTCCTTCTGGAGCTAGAGGCTGTCTTAATCTGCCGTGGTTTCACTTACGCATCTCCAGATCTCATTATTTCTAAACAAAGATTGTCCCCATCATTTTGCTTTCGCTCACACTTTGCTTCAGTCTAAAATGTCACTTCTCTTTCTGTGGAAATCATACTTATCTTTCCAAGCTATGCCCCAAGCCCATGCCTTTCATTAACATTCCGATCCACGGTGCTGCTTCTCATCTCTGACTTCTTGTATATGTTGATGGAACACATTTTGGAGCTGGATCAAATACTCTTCTGAGTTGCTCTCTGTGTGTTTCAGTTGATATTAGTCTGCTGTCGAAAGGACTTTCTGACCTCCCATTCATCTACAGAATAAAACTTAAATCCTTCCTTAATCTTGACAAAATAGATTTTAGGCTATGGTCATAAAATATTTCAAGGTAAATTTCTTTTAGAATCATGCATGCATAGTGAGACCCTGTGTCAAAAAAAAAAAAAAAAGGAAGAATCATGTGTGTTTCTGATTGCCAATACAGGGCATTCTTCTTGTGGAAAATGCATAAGTGACAGAGCCACACAAAGTAGGAAAAAACACTTGCAAATCTAGCACTCCAGGGCAGCTCCAATCATTATCACCATAGGTGTCCATTGCACGTGTTTCCACCAAACCATCTGCTTTCACTTCTCTCTGCCTTGACTCTCATAGTTCCTCATGGTCTGTATTTTCCTTCTGAGTCCTCCTCGATGAGTGTACTGATGAGTGAAGAAATGCTCCAACATCACATCATCTGTAAAGTTCTCTTTCACTTGCACTAGTCTGGATCTTGATTGTCCCCCAGAGGCCCCAAAGGCCCAGATGTTAGGGCTGTGGCACTACTAGGAGTGGTGGAAACTTTAGGGGGTGGGGTCTAGTGAGGGGAAGTCAAGTCATTAAGGAATCCTTGAAGGGTACACTGGAAGCCAGCGCCTCCTTTCTTGCTTCGCTTTCTGGCCACCATTAGTGAATAGTTTCTTCTACCACATGCTTCCACCATGATGAGTTGAAAGGCCCAAAAGCAATGAGGACAACAGACTATGGACTGAACCAATTATGTGAGCCAACATAAGCCTTTTCCTTTACCAACTGATCATCTCAGGTAATTTGTCAGAGTAGTAAAATGCTGACTAACAAAAAACCCCATCCTAACAGGTAAAGTCAGTCTCTCCCACCAGTCCTCCACAGGTTTCCTCCCCTAGCACTGCAGTATCTGGCATGCCTCGCACTTGGCATTTAGACTCCGCACACACACCTAGCACTCAGAAGAGACTGGGAGCTCGGTGATGGTAAGGGGTCTCAGTCATTCCTGTATCTACAGCATGTAACTGGCACTAAACAAATGGTCAGGAAAAAATGAATACATGACTATTACTTACGGCTTCTTATGTAGTGAGCTAAAGACTGAAACTGTACTTACTTATAACATTTCCATTCTATGGTGGTGGGCATATAGCGTTCTATAAATGCTTACTGATTTTGCTTGTATTTCCACCACATCCTATCTTATGAAATAGAAATTTTGCCCAATTAGGAAAGAAAGGTCTGGGACAGATTCTAGCCAATGCATTCTCCAGCTCCACAATACACCACAGTATATCTCACCATTGTGAGGTCCTGGTGATACCCAGGTAGACATCACTCAGATCAGAACAGCAAACTTTGCCAGCACCTTGGAAGTACCCCTAATGCCCAATCCTAATCACTATCCAATCCCTGCCAAAATCTCAAAGTAAGTCATTTTGAACTGTAGTTTAATTTTGCACGCTTTTGAACTTCATATACACAGAATCATATACAATGTGTGTTCTAGGCTCTTTCACTCAATAGTATTTTGTGTACTTCCATCTGCATAATTGTAGTTTAGTTACTTCTCTTACTATGCAGTGTGCCATTGCATGAGTATACCATCATTTAACTCTGTGTGTGCTTGTGTGTGTGTGCATGCATGCATACTGTGTGTTAGGGATTTAACCCAGGGTCTCACTTATTCTAGGCAAATTCTCTACCACTGATCAATAGCCCCAGCCCATTTTAATTTTATTTTGAGATAGGATTTTGTTAGGTTGCCTAGGCAACTTGTGATGGCCCCACTTCAGCCTCTGAGTAGCTGGGATTAAAATTATATGCCTTATCCATTCTATTCTTGATGGACATTTGATTGTTTCCGGGTATTAGCTTTCATAAAAAATGCTGTTGACCCTCACACATATATGAAAATGTTATAGATGTGAAGATATATATATATATAAAGTTATATAAATATGTAATTTTTTTAGCACATCGTACATCCATGATGCAGGAGCATGCTCAGTGTAAACAGTATCCATATTTATACATATTTAAACAAACTGGTTTTTCATTAGAATGATAATTAAAACAGGTAGACTATAGAAGATTCTGTTACAGCTACCTTTAATTAATTTTAAACCCATACTCCTCCTTTGAGCCAATGCAAAATCTATTCTCTATAGGTTAAATTTTTTGTTGAAACTAAGAATTTAGGCTTGAATTTTCACCTGTAAAGAAAATCTGAATTGCAAGAAAATTTGGATGAAATAATTTACCAGTTATGAACTAGAGAAATTATAAGCACAGTATTTTCCAAAGTGCTTCCTAAGGATCAATTTAGAATGAGGATAATGCTGATAAAACTCATATTCTATTAATGAAAACTCAATCTCAGGTAGTTTCTGTTTGATGAAATTTTAAAAGTGTACACCAGTGGAGATATTGTGGCTTAGGTGGCTTTCACTTAAATCAGGACCAGCTTTCGCCAAGCATAAAAATAGTCCAAAACTTGTAAATCAGAAGTTTCAAACCCAAAGTGACTATATTAACCATTGTTCACACTTTGTTCTTACTTTTTTATGAAGATGCTACCAAAATCTCCATGGGCCTTCTGTTTATTAAACACATGCTCTGAAATAATGGGAGATGGATACTCCAGGATCATAAATCCAGAACTGTAAGATTTTCTTTTCTTTTCTTTTCTTTTTCTTTTGAAGCAAATTGCTTAGCTGGAGAGGGTTTAGACAATGTTCTTTCCCCCAGTAATGATATCAAAAATATTTAGAAACAAGTTTTAATCATATTATAGAAATAAAAGTCATAACCTAGTTGGCATTTGTAAAATGGGAAAAATCAGAAGTAGTGAACATTGAAAGCTTTTGTTCTTAAAACATCACTGGCTGGCAAATGCAAGGTTCTGAGTTTGATCCCTGGTACAAACAAAACAAAACAAAACAAACCCCAAAAAACCAAAAAAAGCCAAAACCCAAAAAACAAACAAACAAAAAACATCAGAGAGGATAGCTTAGAAGTAAACAGTGATTTAAATTCCTAAGGTAATACTGGAATTTGGAAGGAATGAAGACTATTCAGCATTTGGTTTTATAATGTGTGTCACCAGATTTTTATTATTGATGTAAAAAAATCAATTTTTAAAAAAATAGTTGGACTTTGGCAGCTTTGTAAAGAAAGTTGGAGGTGTTAAGGTTGCTCTCAATTTTCAGCATTGTGCTATTGAGAAATCAGTGTTTGGGTTTTGTCTGCTGGTCTGGGATCAGTTTTTATCTTTATTTTAGAGACACCCATTGAAGTGTGTTATGTTTCTTGGCATTGTCCAATGTACGCAATGTGTGCACTTTTGTGTACACGTCATCATATTTAAGTTTTTTGTATAAGATAAATGCTTTTAGATGTCAAAAAAAAAAATTCCTAAGGTAAGAACTGCTGATTCAAATTCAGTCCTGATGTGACATTTTTCTAGAATCAGCCCTTCTGTATTTCCACTATCTGTGCCCTTTTGCATTTCCCAATTCATCCTAGCATCATCTTTAGAAAGAGTTATTTTCTTAAAAATGAAATTATCCCACACCCTTAGCACTCTCCAATACCTGCAATGGCTATCAATGTACAAAAAAGGCCAAAAATCTTGACTATGTGGCCCCAGGCTATATCTTTTTTTTTTTTTTTTTTTTTTTTTTTTTTTTTTTTTTTTTGTGGCACCGGGGATCGAGCTCACAACCTCGCGCCTGCCTGACAGGCCCGTAAGCCGCTGAGCCAAACTCCCGGCCCTGGTTTTTTGAGGCAGGGTCGCACTGTGTAGCTCAGGTCGGCCTTGCACTCGCGTTGTAGCCCAAGCCAGCCTCGAACTCACAACGCTCCGCCTACCTCAGCCTCCCGAGTGCTGTCTATTTTTAAACTAAATTCTAAATACATTTCTGTAGAAATTCTACTTAAAATTGCCCTCCTTTATATGCATCATGCACTTTCGAGACTTTGGATTTACCTTTGTACTTTCTTCTCCCTGGGATGGGCTTCCTACCCACACTTCATCAAATATGCAAATTTTTCCTAGTGGTCAAGGGCAAGGTTAAATGTCACCTCCTCACTGAATGTGAGAAAATACAAACAGATTTTGCATTTATTTTTCATTGCATTTACTTTGCCCCCTATTTCAGGTCAAATATCCCTTTTGCAAAATAATTAGGACTATAAGTGTTTTAGATTTTGGGCTTTTTTGGATATTGAAATATTTGCATAGAAATAATGAGATTATCTTGAGGTTTGGACACAAACCTAAACACAAAATTCATTTGTTTCCTATATAGCTTATATACATAGTCTGAAGGTGTTTTTATACAATATTTTTAGTGACTTTGTGCATAAAACAAAGTTTCATGATACAGAATTTTCCATTGTGGTATTATGTCAGTGCTCAAAAGTGTTCAGATTTTAGAGTATGCTGGGATTTAAATATTTGGATGATGGGTACTCAAACTATAGTTAAGCTGGTGACATATTTTTTTTCTAGTTGCTCATAATCTTTTTGAAGCAGAAACTAGGGTTTCTTTCTGTGTTGTCAGTGCTTAACCTAGTCTCTTGTAGCAAGTGTTAAATTAACTTGCATTTACTCAAATCTGAAAATTCAAATTGTCATACAAGAGGCAAACAAAGCCAATGGATTGGAAAACTTAGGCATGAGTTTTGTTGTGAGTTTTGTTACTTTATGATTGTGGGATCTCGGAACACTACTTTCCTCATGAGGAAAATCAAGAAATCGATCTTTTTGTCTTTAGGGATCTTGGCCTTAATGATAAAAGTAGACATTAAAAAACTCTCTCGTTTACACTGAGTGTCACACCTCCAATTACACAGTTATTGTGAATATATATATACATATACATATATAATTTAATATATATATTGAATTATAACTAGTAAAGAAAAATGAGAATCAAGAACTGGTCCAGTGGACAGATGAGAAAAGAGAGGCTCTATAATAAGTGAGAAAAATTGGAGTTTCAAACCCAGTTTGGCTGATTTTAAATCCAGTGACTTCTTTATGCAAGGAAACTCTCTCTTGGTAGGAAGGCTTGGAAAGAAGCTGTAGATAAGTTGATTTTTAAAAATGAGTGTTACAGTTTAGATCTAAAATGTCCCCCAGAAGTCGTATGTGTTTGGAGGTGGGAGCTGGTCAGGAGAGGTGGTCACCAGGGGTGAGACCTTGTCCCTGGCTCCTCTTTTCTTTCTCTGCTTCTTGGCTACCATGAGGCTCCGGCTACCTTTGCACCATCGTACCCTTCCACCACGCTGTTTCTGCTCTGAAGCCAGCTGACCATAGACTGAATCTCCCCAAACCGTGAACCAAATCAATCCTCTATTTCTTTAAATTACAGATATTGGGTATTTTATCCTAGTGATGGGAAAATGATGAATACAAAGGGCAAAGGACTGACTTGCAGCAGAAAAACTTCCAGTCATGCCTCATCACAAGGGACTAAACATGGATTTAAGTACTAGCTGGAAAAAACTGTATGGAATTTGGAATCTGGGCAGTTCCTCTGGAAGAATATTTAGGGTTCTGGGATGTTGCAAAGCAGCTGCATGCAACACGGAGGGGCCCCCACACCTGGGGGAAATCATGTGAGGTGAAGCATTAAGGACAGGAATATTGGGACCTGCCACTTAGGTGAAATGCGACTTTACAATTCAACTCAGCTCCTGTTCTGGAATTTTGAGTCAATAGGCAAACATTTAATCTCCTCTCAAAGATCATTAGGACAAGAGGCTTACTGGGACTTGGGGAGAGAGAGAGAGACAGAGACAGAGAGAGACAGAGAGAGAGAGAGAGACAGAGAGAGAGAGACAGAGACAGAGACAGAGAGGAAGAAGCAAAATAAATACAGGAAAGTCTAACAGAAAGTCAAGCTGGAGGAAAGGGGAGCTTTGGGGAAAGCCCAGGTAAATTTCACAGATATAAACAATTTGATGGGAGTTCAGGTGACTGCAAACTCATTTTAAGATGATCTAGACCCTGGGAATCAAGTACAGCAGATTGACAATGAATATGAATATATATATATATATATATATATATATATATATATTCAATGTCAAGGCAAGTCAAAGTCCATGAGTAAGCTACCCACTACACACCATCCACTTGTGCATATTTTTTGCCTGTAAGTTTTCTTCCTCTGAAGTTCAGGGACTTTCTAGTTTGATCAGCTTACTTGTGATGGCCAAGTAGAGGTGAGAAATGAATAGGGGGCAACATAGGGACTCCTTGGTAAGACCACACTGCAAAACTCCTAGCTGTATATCTGGGGTAATAGGTCTACATATCCACACAGAAAAATGCCTACATTTGGGGATGCTTTGTGGATTTTTTTCTACATAATCATAATAGAGAAACCTTTCCAGTGTGGGGTCTTCTCAGACTTTTCACATTCTAAGAGGAGAAAGAAGACAAATACACTCTATTTTTTTTTTTATTTTCAAGACTTTCTTCCTATTTATAGTTGGAAATGAGAAGTGCCAAGGCATGATAAGACTTTTGGCCAGATTATGTTCATATTAGTTTGTTTTGCAAGAGAGGCAGGGACCAGAGCTAGTTTTTATATACTGTTTTTAGTATCCTTTTTTCCATTTTCTATTCTATGCATCATTTTATATGATTATATTTATGAAATCTGCCCTGAAAAACATCATGAAGTTCTTGGCAACCCCCAAACTAGTCCTGTTAGCCTATTTCAAAAGCCAGTATGAACAGCATTTTCCAAAATGTAGTTCTTATGTGGAAGAATGGGTGAAATGCAACACCTGTTGCAGGCCACATGGGCAACAACCACTAATTTGTAATCATGTTCAGTGAGAATTTCCACCAGTAAACCTGAGGGAAGCTGGCCAGGTTTATGTCAAGCAAAATGAAAGATCATCCCCAGACATCTGTATAACCTATACCCGGCTCAAAAATGGGAGGAAGAGTAGGTGGACCTATGAATACTGATGCACAAGTTTAATTTTAAAGAAATTGTGTAGGCAGATGCAGCCCTTCTTGGGAATTTCTGCAAAATGAAACTATGACTAAGAAAAGATTTTATAAAAGTAGATAAAGAACAGCAAAGCTCTTTCTCTTCTGGGCTGTCTTTGTCTTTGGTTTGCACCAATATCTCTGAATTTCTATAGGACTTAGGAGATGACAGTCTCAACAACACAGAGTTATAGACATAGACATATTTAAATAGATCATCTCAGTTAGTGTTCATAGATTCTTTTCCCAAAAGCTGCCTACTTCCTCCTTTTCCCTTCTTGCCTCAAGCACCTATAGAAGTCATTCTGTTGGTGACTCAAAAACGGCGACTGCAAACTCTCTGCAGCTTTAACCTTTAACTCTCTTATGCATTCGAACTGGTGATTTTGGGGCACTACAAATTAAGTGCAAGTCAGCATGCCATTCTGTTTATGAAAACTCAGGAAAGCTCGCCCACTCCTTCCACAGAGACAGGACTGCAAATACCAAATTAACAGCAATGTAAGGAATGAGTGCTGATGAGAATGGTAAGGACACCATCCAAGTACTAGAGTGTAGGGGAAGAGGTGCGGTATCGGCCTTGGGGAGTGGGAAGGGTCACACGGACTGCACAGGCAGCAGTGGGGAAGGGGCAGATTCCAAGCACGGAGAAAAGCGTGAGCAAGAGCAGAGAGGAGGCCTGGTGTGAGGTTCACGCTGCCACGGGGAGCACAACGCGGGGCTCGTATGAGACGTGCCTGCCTGACGTGTTCCCGACGCTGCCCTCGGGTCTGGGACTGCAACGGGGACCAGTGAGCGATGATGAATCCCTGTCTCATCCCGGTCACATTGAGGCCAGTGGGAGGATGGACGTGCGGGAGCAAAAAGAGTGAAAGAGGCCAAAAAATAAACCCGTTAGCATTTGCCACTTGTCACATGTACCATGTCCGATTTTCTTTTCTGTAAGGTTTTACAGTAACCGGCATGTTCACATGGTTAGATAAGAAACTCCGTTA